>JAUCBJ010001460.1:0-39893 GCA_032718475.1 Nemertoderma westbladi | reverse complement strand
GCCTCGGGTGTATTCCTTGTAATATTCAACGGCTATTTTATTATAATTGAGGAAGTCAAACAGGAATCTTATGTTCTGGTAAGTAAGACTTACCGATTCTTGTACGACGTTGCGTCCTTTGGTATCACCCCAACGGTTGAATCGAACGTATTTCCCGTTAAATGCTTTTATTTCTATTCCTTCCCCCAAACACTCGAGGCCCCACACACTCTTACCTGTAATCACCGATACGTATGGGGCGGGCGCACTATCAGTAGAGCTACCGCTTAATGACATCATTTTTGGTTGTGATGGTTTCACAGATTCCATCAACAAATTTTGCGAAATATTAATAATTAAGTGTAAAATTACAATAATATCGCGCTATACAATGTGCGAAAAATATGATAATGAATGAATTAATCTGAATGACAAAATAAAGTATTTTACGACGTATTTATAATATAATGATGGGCTATCGGGAAAACGGGTATATTTTAACCACTCAACCGGATTAATCGCTATTGTCGTGAGAGAATTTTTTTGAAAAACTTCCTATAAATTTCAAGGGAAATATTTATTTACGCTTAAATTGGTTGACGTAAGTGGTGACAGCTTTGCAGCGGCGATTAATGCGGCCGATATAAATTTCTATAGACACACCCCCGAATTTCTACAGAATATTACTCACGGTTAAATTGATTGACGTCAACTGTATTAACTGTGTAGCTTCTTAGAAGTTTCATAATTTTAAGCATGAGCGAATTTAATTTAATGTCGGGATCACAAACTTTCTCTCACGACAGATATTTTTCTGTAATCACATTTACTAAAAACGAACTATTGCGGCGCGCGAGCGGCGTTTTAAAGACACACCCATTATAAATATACCCATTGGTCAAAATATTATTGATTAAGCAACATGACAATACTGGGGCAGCTTGAGTCTATAGATAAGATCATTTTTTCAAATATATTATTCATTGTTACCTTTCTTTTAGGACTTTTTTTAGGTAAAATACGCCATAATAAAAAAATGTTTCCAATAATACAAGCTGAAAATAGTTACCGCGGTCCTAATTCAATTATTCCGATTAAAATTGAATTGTTAAGCCCGGCAGCTCGGGCACCTGTATGCGGTTCATATAGCCCAGCTGGGATTGACATATATAGCGCCGTGAATAGAACAATAGAGCCACACTCACGGATGTTAATTGAGACGGGTGTTAAAATATATTTACCCGTCAATTATTTTGGAAGAATTACACCGACTTTTAGCTTGGCAAAAATTGGCATTGATGTTGCAGAATGTGCGGTCGATTCCAGCGTCGCGTGCGGTAATATAGATCAACTTGTAATTATATTGATTAACAACACATCTAAGGAATACGTTGTAACATCCGGTGATAAAATATGCCAGCTTATATGCCAACAATGTAATGCGGCAATACTCTACGTTTCTAATATTTATTCGGATGATTATTTTGGGGTTTTACCGACGAATTTAACGCCGTATGGGGAAGAGATTAATTCGGCATTTTACCGCGCATATTAAATATGTGACATTAAACGCATAACACCAAACTCGGGTGGTGACACATGTCAATACTATTTCAATACTCTTACACGCGATTATACAACATAGTTAATAGAGCATATAAATAGGATAATGTCAGTTCAGTAAATTTTGGTTGGTTAAACGGTTTCTAGCGTGGGTGGCTGGTTGACTGGGTATTGGATATATTTATCTACATAAAATCTGCCGCATCTCTTTCATCGGCATATTGTAAATATGTTTTCTGTACCTACGTTAATAAATATATTATAATCGTAATAATAATAATTATAATGATGGAGATTAATTGCGTTTTTTGCGGTTGTACTATACTTAAGAAAAATTATTTACGGCATTTACGCACACATTTCGATGGGTATGTTTGCGATAATTGTAATTGCCGAACTACTTCTGAAAGAATAGCAATATTTCACAGTAATAGATGTTGCGGGTTGTCTCGTCCGAATTACACCTACTGCGGTTACACGCTATCCTGCCCGACATGCTCTGATGATTTTGAAAACTTCGATTCATATATCGAACATAGTTGCCATCAAAACCACTACAATTCCCGCAAACGCAAACATAACCAAAAACAATCAGAACCGACATTTCAACCGGATCTCAACGTTGGTATGCCTGTAAGCATCACAAACAGCTCAGATACATCCAACGAAGGTTTTCATCTCTCAACAACATGCCACGAATCCCGCGTTCAGGAATATACCCATAATGTGTCATCTAATGAGATGTATCCAGATGTGCCGAATTATTTAAATTATATGGGGTTATATGCTTCACGTGCTTTTAACACGACGGCATCGGCTTTTATTGATATGTTTTATAAAGTGTGGTTAATTGCTTCGGTGATAATGGAACGCGATGATGCTAATTATACTCTACAAGAAGAATTCCATTTTACTTCGATCGGTACAGATAATTATATTGAAAATAGCCCGGATTTTGACGAATGGTACTACGCAGTCATTTCCCATATCGGTGAAAAAATATCACAATTTATTAGGCGGGGTAGCGGCTGGAAACTTGTAACTCTATCGTGCATCAAACTTACTATTGCGTCATACTTGCGATTGGCATATCGTTTTGGACATAGCGGCGATGCCAACCAATCAATCCCAACGAAATTAAAAAATAAACATTGTGTAATAAATGTACCGTGTAATGAAGGTGAATGTTTTAAGTGGGCGGTCCTGACAGCAAAATTTTCAAAACATATATCGGATGATCACACACTGCGCCATGTTTCACGCCAAAGTTCTTATAATCAGTATTTAGGGTTTTTTAATTTAAGCGAATTAGACTCTACCCTATCATGGAAACTAAATATTCTAAAGTTTGAAAAAAATAATCCAAATTATTTAATAAATTTATTGTATTTTGATAGAAGTAGTGAACAAATTTCCTTTCTACGACAACCAAGTGCTAAAAAAGCTCAAGGTAAAAGATTGCTAAATTTATTGCTTATTGAACGTCAAAATTTAACCTCAACAAATCACATCGTCGGGGTTTCTAACTTAAATAGATTATTTAATGGTCGTGGGGAAGGCAATAGCGAGTATCATTGTCATCATTGTGAGCGGTGTATTCGCGGTTTCTAGAGTCCAAATGCGTTAGAACGCCATAGATTGTGGTGTTGGCAAGGCAGGCGCCAAATAGAGGAGATGCCATCTAAACTGAATTTACGCTTTACTAATTACTATAAGTCTGTGAGCACACCTTTCATAGTATATATGGATTTCGAAGTGGTACTAGCCCCAACAAATAATGTAAAAAAATATTATATAGCCGAACATCTCCCGTCGGCTGTTTCATATTTGATTGTCTCCAACGGTGAATTAATTAACCCCCCAAATTATTTTTTGTCTACATTTAGACAAAATATCGATAATAACTCGGTACAGAATTTTATCGATAGTCTGGTTTTTGATTTATTTAAGTGTTATGAATGGTCTACCTTTAACACACACCACCCCAAACACCTGGATCACACACAATACCAAGCTTATATGCGTACCACAAATTGCTTTAATTGTAAATCATTTTTTCGGAAAGATATAAATCCAAGTGTGATGCATCACAACCATTACAATGGGGCTTTCATTGGTGCGGCGTGTATTTCCTGTAATAAACAATTAAGCGTTAAACGTCACCTATTCCCAGTTGTCTGTCATAATTTTTTTTTTTATGATTCACATTTAATTTTACAAAAAGGGTTTGCCGGTAGTAAATATAAAAATTGGAACATTGAAACCATTGCAAAAAATACTGAAAGATATATCTCACTCCGCATCGATATTCCAACGTCAGAAGCACTTAGCGTGCTTGGTTATGCTATTCCAGAAAAGGACGTAAGAGGGCTCCCAACCAGCAAATCAATAACTATACAGTTTATTGATTCATTCGCGTTTATGGGATTTTCCCTTTCTGCTTTGGCTGGGTTTTTGACAAAAGATGTGTCAGATTTAACAACCGTTATTCCGCACACCGTGAAGCAAATGAGAAAATTATATCCAAATGTTACCGACGAAATTTTACGTCGTAAGTCAGTTTTTCCTTACGAATATGTCGATTCCTTAAGTAAATTGGAGGATACTAAATTACCACATCCAAAAGAGTTTTACAGTGAATTAACATTATCATCTATTAGCCCTGAAGAATATACATTTGCACATCTTTCGTGGGAGCAATTTCAATGTAAGACACTTTTTGATTATTTGGAAGCTTACTTACATCTTGACGTTTTGCTGCTAGCCGATATTTTTGAAAATTTTCGCGCATATTGTACTAAACATTATTCGCTTGAGGTGTCGAACTATTACACGATGGCAGGGGTTAGTTGGGACGCGGCTTTGAGATTTTCCAAGTCACATATTCGTCTACTTGCAGACCATGAAATGTATTTAACATTCGAAAATTCCATTAGGGGTGGAGTTTCTTACACCAACCTTCATATGGCAAATGCGAATATACCAGGCACAGAAACATACGACCCTAATAAACCTGAAGCTCATTTATATAATTTAGATTTCAACAGTTTATATAGCGGTTCTTTGTCGGAGAAACTTCCTTATTCTGACTTTGAATGGTTGGATGTTGATAGTGTCGATATCATGAGTCTGGAAATTGACGATATATATGGATACTTCGCAATTGTAGACCTCGAATACCCAATGACTATTCATGATGCCACAGCTGAGCTTCCATTTGCACCGGAGCATATTAAACTCGATAGTAGGTATCTCAGCCCACACATGAAAAGTCTTTGGCGACATTATAATGGCGATAAAATTTTCAATAGCCCAGCAAAAAAATTGATGTTAACCCAATTTGATAAGTATGAGTACGGTGTGCATCTAAAATTATTGCGCTTTTATATTCATCATGGTATGCGTTTGATTAAAGTTCATAAACTTATTAGATTTAAGCAAGGTTACATTTTTAAGGATTTTATTGAATATAACACGCAGCAAAGAAAAATTGCGCGCAATGACTTTTATGATAAGTTTCACAAAGGAACAAATAACGCGCTTTTCGGGAAAAGCATGGAGAATATACGGGACCGTGTCTCATTTCGCTTATGTAATTCAATCGAGAAATGTGACTTATTATTATCCAAGCCGAATCACGAAAATTTAATTATGTTCACTGATTCATTATCAGGTCACGTCCTATCTAAGACTGCGGTTTGTTTGCATAAACCTATTTTTTTAGGCCAAGCTGTGTTGGACTTGTCAAAGTTAGATTACTACACTTTTTTCTACGATAAGTTAAAGCCCATGGAAGCCGAATTAAATTGTAGTATAAATTTGTTAGGTGGGGACACGGATTCTTTTTTTTTACAGTGTGTTGGTTTATCCCAACACCAATTTTTATCTGCGTTACAATCAAAAAAAGTTTTAGACTGTTCAAATTACCCTATTACGCATCCGTTGTATACAGTAGAACAGAAAGGGAAATATAGATATTTAAAGGATGAAGGGAAGTCTATCCCGTTTGACCAGGTTATTTTACTTAGACCAAAATGTTATAGCTTTCGTGGGGGGTCAGTTCCAAAACGTGCCGCTAAAGGCGTAGGAAAAATGGTTATAAAAAAGAAACTCTCCCACGAATCATATTTAAAAGTATATAACGAGGTTAGCGAGCATTACGAATACAGTCAAAGGTTTCAATCTAATTTACATAAAATATACACCGTTTCACAAAGAAAAAAATCGCTAACACTGTGGGAAGATAAAAGGTACTACACATCGACTAATGAAAGTCTACCTTACGGCCATTATAAAACACATTTGGATCGTAAAGCGCCAGCCCCTAAGCTTTATATGCCGCCCATTATAGAATAGCGGATTGCGATGTCTTTTACTGTTGTCAACAGTAATATAAGTTTGAGGTTGGTTGATGGGCGCATATCATTCGATGTGCTGGCTAAACGAATTCGAAATGGAAAACTCATCTTAAAGCCTTTCCAATATATCACCAAAATTTGCGGATGGACGTGTCTCTTTTTCCCGAGCGGTAAGGTCACTGTACTCGGTAAATCACCTAAAATAAAAAAAATTATTAAGTATATATATAAGCATACTGATTATAAACTAACTTTTATTTCAATCAATAGCCAAACTTATATTATTAACAATCTAGACATAGACTATAGCAAATTAATGAAAACGGTTGGGTTTCATTTTTTAGATAATTATTATAATGTGGAGGTGAAATATGAGCCGGAGATATTTAATAATATTCTTGTGCAGTTTTATCGTCGGGGTAAAACTAGTTCTAATATCATAACATTTTGCGTTTTTTACACACGAAATGTTGTGTGTATGGCAAGACCCGAGATATTTCGAGTATTTTTTCCAAAGTTTTTGAATTTTATTGGTAATTTAGATAGTCATTTAGGTAGAAATATTTAATTTTTTCATTTCTGGCACCAGTTTTAGGTTTGTCCAGTGGGATCTCGTTAGGTTTTTAAATAAACACAGATATTAACATTATTCGCATTATATATATATATATATATAACGTGTTTTATCAGTAGTTTTAGGTTGTCAAGGGCGTCAATTTCATTTCTGACGTCGGTTTTACATTTACATAAATCTAGTCTATCTGTCTATTTGTCGGTCTTTCTGTCCGTCAGTATGTCAAAATTAATTCATTGTTCGCGTTATATAATGTATTTTATTAATTATTATTGATGTTAGGTTTAAAGAGTGACGGTTTCTATAATTGCTCGGTTTTATCGCGTGATACTATTTATAACGGTGGTGGTGTTTTATTACTTACTATTATTGTTCTCGTTTATATAAGTTATTAATATATGTAATGAAATCACTCAAAGCTTTAATTAAACAATTTGATGGGGATTTAAAGTTCTTATCTAACGCCCCCCTCAACCGTAGAAAAACCTTCTTACGCGTCGGTGGAACCGACGAACTTATAAGTTTTCTAATTAATATTATTCTAAATGTATTAAATGGTAACGTAAAAATTCCTGAGCAAACAATCGTGAGGTTAAAACGCCATAAAAAAAAACAATACGCGAGATCGCTAAAACACCAAAAGCCAAGTATCCCATTCGAATTTATCGTAAACGATTGGTGCAAAGGGGTTGATTTATAAATCTACTTATCTCCGGTTTAATGAGTGGGCTTAACGCTTATCAGAAAATATCACCCATAATAACGGCTGTAAGAGGCAGAAAATTAGCCCAATCCCGCCAGGGGTATAGACCTACTACCTCTGGCACACGCATCAACCGTCAAGTTTCTAGTTTTCCCATCTACTGAGTGGCTACCTATCAACAATGTCCCGAGAGCCGACGATATCACGGGAACCAATCACATCATACGACGCCTCTTTCAAGATGGGTTCGGCCATGATTATTGCGGGTCCAAGTTCTTCCGGAAAAACAGTGTTGGTATCAAAAATTGTAAAAAATAAAAATTTAGTTTTTGATATAACCCCGAAGCGTGTATTATTCTTTTATGGCGCCACCCCACCAGAATTCCCGGGTATAACACATCTATTCAAAGGTTTACCGCAAAAAATTAATTCTATTTTCCGCGAAAACGATCTAATTATTATAGACGACTTGTTAAGCGAAAGTAAGAGTGATGAGAGTTTGACAGAAAGCTTCACAAAAACCTGCCATCATACTTCCTGTTTCATTATCTATATAACACAAAATTTCTTCAGTAAAGGGGCGGAAACACGGACTAGAAGTCTAAATGCCCAATATTGTATTTTCACAAAAAATCCCCGCGACGCAAGTCAAATAAGCTATATAGCGCGGCAAGTGTACCCAAAAAATAGCAATTTTATTGTTCAAGCATATAGTGACGCCACACAAAAACCATTCACACACCTTCTCTTAGACTTTCATCAAAAAACGGATGATAGTATAAGAGTTAGGGGTGATATTTTCAACCCATTAGGGCAAACTGTTTATCAACCCACGAATATGAACTCTAACACACCTCACCAACGCCCCGAGGCTCAGTCTATACCGCAGTAGCGACGCCGTGCTAAAACCATTTTCACACATTGTTTAGACTTTCACCAAAATTAGGTTATTATCGGTCCATGAACGTGAACTCTAGTATATAGTATTAATATATTAATAATGATATATAACGATGAAAAATAACGAGATTAGCCTCGGAAATTTTAAGAAGTTGTATCTAGTTTCTACTTTATTAACGGATACTTATAATAATAATAATAAGAAAAGCAATAATATAATACAACCGCTAGATGGTGTGACAATTTCATCCCAGAAAGCCAAACGATTGTTGAGTTATTTGATGCGATTCTCGCGAGACAGAGTACGGTGGAGCGATAATAATAAACTCTATATAGAAAATAAACTTATTCCCGGAGCAAATATTGATCATTTGATTGAATTGCTGACTACAAAAAAAAATAAGAAAAACACCGAAATAATTCCAGGACAAGCAACATTTTTGGGGTTATTAAAACGATTAAGGATACCAAAACGATTAATTGGTCGCGGTTGGTTGAAACGGCAAAGGGTCCGCGTGACCCCTTCCAACACAAAACGCGTCGACGCGTGGAAACAATACGTAGGACTACAATAAATCGACGTGTGGAAACAAAGCGCGGGATAACATTAAAATGGTAGTAGTAGTATGTTTTTTGAACGTTTCATATTAAGTATTAACTGTCATTGCAAGTGTTTTCTTCCACGACACGACACAACCGATGGGGAGAATCGTAGAAAATCGAACAAACAAACGACTGGGAAGAATATATTACGATGTTTCAAATGCTGCCGGTTTCGCGAGCGTAACCAAACTAGCGAAAGCCGCTAAAGTTACGAGAAATCGCGCAAAAGAATGGTTGAGCTCCCAACGAACGTATTCCCTACACGCGCCGGCTAGGCGCCATTACCCGACATCAAAAATCTTCACGAGCGGTATTGGCGATCTATACCAAGCGGATTTGTGCGATATGCAACCTTTTAGGGGTGAGAATAATGGCTACGGTTACATACTTACTTGTATTGACTGTTTTAGTCGGAAGGCGTGGGCGTTGGGTCTAAAACGTAAAACAGGGGTCGAAATTAAAAGGGCCCTAGCCACGATATTTGAAGATAGAAAACCTAAACGGCTAGCGGTTGATCAAGGAACTGAGTTTGTTAATAAATTGGTGAAAGATTTCTTACTGAACAATAATGTTCATTTTTATACTTTAGTTAGCCAATTTAAAGCTAGTATCTGTGAAAGGCTGAATCGCACCCTCAAATCTCGCATGTACAGAATTTTCACGAGGAAACAGAATAGAGAATGGATGGGTATATTGCCAAAAATATTGGTTGCATATAATAATTCAATACATAGAACCATTGGTATGGCGCCAAACTCTGTCAATAAAAAGAATGAAACTGACCTATTTTTAAAACTATATGGGAGTGTGGGTCATCCCAATAAAAGAAAACGTCGTGCGCAGCGTCGAGTTCATTTCAAGGTTGGTGATAAGGTGCGGCTGAGTTTAGCTAGAAAGCCATTTGACAAAGGTTATACACCTAATTATACTATAGAAATTTTCAAAATTTACAGAATAAGATTGGATCGAGAGCCGTACCCTATGTACGAAGTTGCGGACTCGAATGGGCGCGTTATAAAGGGGACATTTTATCGGCATGAAATCCAAAAGGTAATAGAACCATTTCAATTCCTACCAATTGAAAAAATAATTAAAGAAAAAGTAAATAAAAGCGGCAAAAAGCAATATTTGGTTAAATTTGTTGGTTTTGCAGCACATCGGTGGGTTGATCACGTACAATAATTAATTATATTATTATGGATTACTTACATTTAACGTTGACTTCCAACGCCAGTCTAGATAAATATCCCGATAACACTCCCAGCGATTTCACGATTGAGTTGTCCAAACCTATCCCCGTCAGCACAGATTGGGTCGTGGGTCTAAAGGAAATACAGTATGTGTCGACCTATAGAAATATTGAACAAAGATCTGGAATTAGAATTGGCGAATATATGTATGATGAGGATTTGGAATTTCATATAGCTCCATACAATCTTATAGAAATCGATTTCAATCTTGGGCTATATGCTTCTATTGAGTCAATTTTAAACCATATTAGTGTTTATTTGAAAAATCCCTCAATATCCCACCACGGTTTCAAAGATGTTAAGTTTAACTACCAAAAAAATACATCAAAAATTCGTCTACATTGTGAGAAAGGCCGCTATTTCCAATTCTATGGAGATATAATAAATATTTTCGGGTTATCGAGTTTAAAAAATAATTTAATGGGTCTTGGGGCGCTTTGGGCAATACACTATAACAAAGATGATGGTTTATTGAACTTAGGCTGTAAAGATACAAACAAATTGGATGGGGTTGAATTCCCTGAACCTTGTGATATAACGAGGGATAGACACACAATGTTTATATATACAGATATGATTGAATCTTCTCACGTAGGACATTCGATGGCGCCTCTTTTGCGGATAATCCCTTTGAAATGGGAACCATACTCATTCATCAACCTGGAATTCAAAAACACACATTACAAACAATTAAGAAATAAAAAAGTGCTCGACACAATTAGTATAACGCTTCGCGACCATAAAGGAAAGCATATAGTCTTTCATGGAGGTAAAACAATTTTAGTTCTAGAACTCAAAAAACAACAACGGCGACAAAAACTACAAGAATGAACAGTTATTACGTTGTACTACCCTCAAACGCAAACCCCATAGAATTCCCACGTAATAGCGCCAGCGATTTCCAAACAAATTTGCAAATTCCTTTACCTTTCGCTAAAGGGCAATGGTTAATAGGTTTAACCGGTATAACGTACGTATCTAGTATCAGGTATGACAATAGCGACATTTATATAAAGGCCATAAAAAATAAAAAAATGTTTACAAGAGATGTTACTCTCCCCGAAGGATCTTTCCTATCATTGGAAAGGATCATTGAGTACTTCAACAAAAGCCTTATTAAAGGCCAAATTAATATAATTGATAATACAGCACGCTCTGGTAATATAACCATACATTTTAAAGGTAAACAGTTGTCGATATTTGTCAGTAAACGTTTGGGTGGTTACCTAGGATTAACAGAACACGAGGTTGATGGCAAAGGTTTTATGTGTGTGCAAAATGCTGCGGGGGATTATCACTTGCTAAGGATTGATTCGCGGAATAATAAGTACGACTGCCATAAGCATCCTAATGCTGTCAAAATACTGGAACCCAACATAAATATACATATCAATTGCGTCGAACCTCAATTTGTAGACAATAGCGAATACCCTCTGTTGCGTAGCATACCCATAGAAGGGGAATATGGGCAAATTATTAGTCGTGAAGTTGAGGAAGTCTACTATAAAAAAGTTAGATTACTTCATACCCCCCCCCCCCCCCCCCCCCCAGCCACAGACCCCACTACTAAATACTATAGCCACTTCCTAGGCGCCAACATTTCCGAACACAGAAGCATGGCTTATTTTGTGCTAGAAAATATATTATTTTTAATACTTAATTTTTTATTTTAATGTCATTTTTTTTTTTTTTTTAATTATGCTTATTAATGCTACAAACATTTTTTTGCAGTAGTATGGTATAATACTTCATCAATTGCTGCAGGTAATTTTTATCTGCTTTTTGGTTTCTACCAGGTAAACAATTTAAGTGGAAAGATTTATAGCAGCAATTACACTTTATAAGACATCGTTGTTGTATAATTTTTGAGCAAATTTCACAAACTACTCCGCGTCATTAGAAGTGGTATAGACTAAAACTACAGTAACAGTACTATTATATTACCCCAATACTTAATCCCGTTTTACAGTGAAATTAACCCCTGAGTAAATTAAATTAACTACCTGAATATGAACTGTAGGCCTACCGGTAAACCTACCACAACAATCAACCCCTACTGCAGGTAATGTTGAATTCTATATAAGGCGGTAAAAATCCCACTAATAAAGTATTGTTGCCTAGTTTATTCCCAGGAAAAACTCCCAAAAAAAACTACTTATTATATACTTATTATAGTAATAAAGTACAGTTGTTTCCCAAAAAAAAACTATATCTAGTAAAGCCAACTAAAACTAATAAGATATGTTTAAACTAAACTAATAAAATAAGATTGTACCAGCACTGCAAAAACAAAAACCTTTAGAAATACACAGACAGTTTGACAAAGGCGAAAAAAAATAAAAGTCAACATAAAAGTTTTTCCCATACAGAATCGGCTCATCTGTATGCAGATAAACCACAAGGGGGAACTAGGTAGTGAGTGAAGAGCAAGCGATTTAAGTAGTTTTCATTAAGCGAGATTATATTTATATTGATTATTATAATTATATTGATAAACAAGTACGGTACTAACACTAAGCCTACTACAATGTACACATAATAGCATAATACAGTAATACTGCTGTAGGCCGGCCTACTGTAATAACAAAATACACAGAACTGCATAAGATATTATTATACATAATATTTGATTTAATGATAATAGGATATAAGAAGCTATTGCTTATAAAACCCGTACACTCTAGCCTATAAATAAAATTAACTAACAGTAGGCTAACATTACTGCATTATATACTGTTATAATATGTAAACTGCCGAACTGGATATGTACGAAATGATACTGGAAAACTGCTGTTCTGCAGTACCAGAGTACTGTGTGTGTACCGTACCGCAGTACCATACCGCATTACCATACGTATATATTCTACTTTTAGACTTATTCTACTTTTGCCGGTAACGGTACCAGCGTCGTAATATAATATCTGTAGGCCTAGGTCTACTTATAAAAATAACAGTTAATCAGCCTGTACATCTGGATTATTCTGGATCTGGTGACGAATCAACGGCGGCTTCGGGATCAGCATATAGCGGTACATCTAGCGGTGCATCAGCAGCTTCGGGATCAGCTTGTAACGGTACCACTGGTGGCGCATCGGGATCAGCTTGTAATGGTAACTCTAGCGGTGCATCAGCAGCTTCGGGATCAGCCTGTAGCGGTACCTCTGGTGGCGCATCAGCAGCATCGGGACCCAAAACCTGGGGTGACCTGAATTATCGGGGCCAGTCGAGGTTGTAGAACATGAACCACAGGAACGAGAGGGGCCGCACGGCAATATTTCATGTTCTCAACATTAACGGGGTTGGACGGCTTCAACGTTGATATGTGAAGCTCATTCACAGCGCTGGTAGTAGCGTCCTCCTTCGATACTGCGCACTTGTACCAGCCCGTGACTGTCCAACCACCGCCATTATTCACAGCTGCAGCAATGCCGCAGATGGATTGCCTTAACCCATCTTCGTCAATGAGGGAGGGTGGCAGATTCAGCGACTGAGATGAAACAAATAATTTAGTAAGACTCCAACTTACGTAAGCCATTCCAAAATCTATGATGTCGTTGTTAAGGCACCGCACTCGCAACGACAACGCCCATCCGCTTTCCTGTAGTTTTGTCACGCAAACACATTGACTGACGGGTCCCAGCTCCTCCCGTCTGTCACAGAGCCAACCGCCACACGTTGGCGACACCACGTGGCCACAGTCCAACCTTAGATTCAAATTCATCAAAAGGAATTGCTGAAATCCAACTTTCCCTTCCAAGGATAAGTGGAAGGGAGGAATAGCGGCCGCGGGTGTGGCGGGGAGGAGCGGGTAGAAGGTAACTACCACGGGGTTATCCATGTCGTTACCAAGGAACCCGTCAATCAATGGTTCCTTTATTGCAATGACTGAGCCGATGGTAAATTCTTTATACTTCAGAACTTTAGCCGATTCCCGCGAATTATCCATAAACATAACAAAGCACCTCGACTCAGCCAAATCGCCCATAACAAACATTCTATCATAAATGGGTTCCTTTATGGTCCTCTTCGTCCCGGCAACCTTAACAGTTTTGTATTTGTCGATCGCTGCTGACGGCCTGGTTACGTGTAGAATTGTAGCGAATAGTCTATTCCCTTCAGGAGAAAACTCAATATCGTTAGAATTTTCTTGCAACTGGGCTAGGGTTATAACTTCGATTTGCACCATCTGAAAATATTATTATTAAAATATATAATCTATACACAACACCACCAGCGTAAATCGTTGTGTGATTTAAAAAAAAATACAAAAAAAATATTATTAAAAGAATTTATTAGTATTCAGAGTTATTTTATTAATTATTTGCTGAAGACAGTTCGGCAAGAGGTGGGACAGCGGGACATTTGAGAGAGTGTTACCTTGTTATTACAGCAGGATGGTATTTATTTAACTATATTTAACAAGGTGTTATTTAACTGTTAAATTTTTGCACTTTTTTATTTATCACAGAAAAATTATTTACATACATTTAATGTTTTCATACAATGTATTTCAAATAGGTGAGGAGGATTTGTGCTTGGAAGGGTCACCAACGTATCAAAATATATTTATGTATTTATTTATTTATTATTGAGGGGGGGGGGGGGGGGGGTGGTTGAACATATCAAAAAAAACATTTTGTATAAGTACACGTCACTGGTGCATTTCATTCGGTGTAAAATTACTTTTGAATAAGATACTGTTATATAAATAACAATAACAATGAAAAGCCGTTTTACACTATGTAACTTTTTGGTTTGCATTTTAAACGTATGTAACTTTTTTACAGCAAATTCTTGTTTACAAGATGCAACCTTATGGCCAACCTTGAGTTCCTCGCCAATGTGTAAAGTAAATTGTCTTTTACTACCATAATATTTAGTTAAAACCACAGGTTAAATCGTACACAAAGATTTTGGCAACATTGACTCTAAATAGTGGAGTGCCTGACTAACAGAACCCTCTTCTTGAACCTTCACTGTCTGTGGTTTAGCTGTATTTTCTTTCTCAAGTTTTGCCCACTTCCACCAAGACATTTTTTTTGCCAAAGTAGAACTATCAAGGTCACTTACATACTTTGCATCAAACTTATCTTTACATAATTCACAAACAGATGACATGCATAGCTTGTTAGTGCAATCGCAAACACAGCTTTGTATAAATTCTGGGCCATATACAGTAATGGAAAGACTTCGGGCAACTCGCAGTGGAGAGCAATCAATACTAGAATTATATTTTGGTGGTACACACACGTGCAAACATTTCGTGGAAGATGAGATGATAATAACACATGGGCGGGACGTAATGAGCTAAATTTCGAAAAACCAACACTGATATCAGGTTTGGTATCTTTAAAGATGGCAAACGCTTCAGTCAATGTCATCAAATGCCGTTTTTGTTTTTTCAGTTTTTGACCTTCCACTATAACTGTAACCACATCAGCTTTCCCTGGCGAAATACGTGAAATCTCATCATTCTAATAATATTCGACAATGGTGTTAATTGTATCTTGATCAATCCCACTGATAATAGTTGTTGCTTTTCCTGGCTTTATGATAGCGATTCCCTCAGACATGGCGAGTTTCCTATAACTTCAGACTTCTTGCGTGGACTCTTAGGCATCGACCTTTTCGCATGCTGAACGGCTTTACATAGTGATTGAATCGTAGTATACCGACTTGAAGGCGACATACTTGTGGTGGCATTAGAAGTGGCAGTTTGAGAAAGTTTGACAGATTTTAGTTTCCTGAATTTTTTAACTCGTAATCTAGTCTCGACTCGAAGTTTATTCAAACTTTCCATTGATAATTCTTGGCGTTTTTTGCTATTCCTCTCTCTATCTAGCCGAAGAAACTCATCTTTATCCAATACCTTCCGACGTTAAATATATTCTTTCTGTCTCTCTCAATTTGATTTCGGTTTTCCCATGCTCTGATAGGCCTACTGTAATTAAATATAGATGAATTCCGCTATTAAATAAGGCACAGTTGTTAAAGCAATAATTGTTGTAAAAGTATATTTCGGCTTTTCAGTGGTACTGTACCTTAAAAAGTATTGTGCTCTATGCTGTACCACCAAGAACAGGATTCCTCTGCAGTGCACTCTGGTAGGACATGAGCTATACCACGAGTTGAAACAGCCAAATATGTTTTAAATATGATTAAACCATTTTATAGTAAGGGAAATATCCCTATGATAACAGAAGTGAAAGCACAAGAGAAAATAGTGAAACTAGTTGATATTAATTCTGAAGTTGAGAACTATACCAATGCAGCGTAGATCTTCAGATACTTCTAAGAAGCAACTTAGAGACATGGAACTCAAATTGGATACTACCTTCCAACTTTGGCCCCCCAATGTTGAAGCCTTAATTAAAAATTCTGAAGACTTGTCATTTTTAGAGTCCATGAAGACTGATCGAATAGCCTCATTCGGTCCACTGATAAAGTCTTGGATAAACAGATAAAGCGCCATGAATCTCGTGAAATAGCTGCATCCAAGTGGAGAAATCTGATGCATGTAAGGAAATGGACCAGACATTAGGGAGAGTGGTGATGAATGTGAAAGCTCTCAACAAACAGATGAGGAGGATGATACTATTATTTTTCAGGAGCCTACAAATCCTAGCAAAAAACGAGAGGATATTGAGGTAGAAATTGTCATCCCAAAAAATATACAAAGTAAACCAAATGTGGTTGCCCTAGCTGCTCGACTAAAAATGACACCAGCCCAGCAAGCTCAATTCACTCAGGCCATTGTCAAGGAATGTGGTGGTGATGTTAGCAAAATATCTTCATCATATGCTGTAGCAGATCGAGCTAGGCGAAATGTTAGTAGGAAGATACCACTAAGACTTGAAGCTTAAATATTACTTCCAATCGATTCATCAGTCCCGATAACCTATAAAAATGGGTTGAAATGAAAACCTTGTGGTATACTCTGAATATCGTAATTTTGAAAATGGCTTTTTAGGGACGCGATTATATATATGACTTTTGAGTAGAATAAGACAGTGTTTAATAAGTTTGATATTTTCGAATAGCACGATTTAAAATGTACAACGAGTAAAGTTTTAATCGGCCATTAGGCCAGGGATTACACACAAAGTCTCCAGTTTCCAGTGAGGCCCCCCAGAAATATACTCCCCAGAGTGATTCGAATTCAATGCAACCACCACTCCAAGGTGGACCTAACAATTAATATTTATTATATTTTTAATATAGGTCTGTCAAACATACTTTTTTATTTTACATGAATTTGCTCAAATTTATTTAAATTTAAATTAAATATTAATATAATTATTATGCAGTACTTGCTTGGCTTCTGAGTTCTGAACAAATTTTTTGATGAAATATTATTTTGTTTCACTTATATTTATTTAGTTATATTATAGCAGATGCCCTTTCCAAATATATTTTTTATAGAATTATTATTTAGGTTTACTATTATTAACTACTGAATATGGTTTTTGTTAATTTCATGAATATTAGCATATTTAACTAACTACTAATTACTATATTTAGCTAGTATAAAAAAGTTTGTGTATTTTCAAAATGTTGGCTACGAGCTTCATAAGTACCGACAACCTCTAAGGTACATACTGAACCTATAAGGTATGTATGTACTGGAGACCAGAGACAAACTTAAGTTAGGTTATGAACACCTATGACAAACTTAAATTAGTTAAATTAGGTACTGAACACCAGAGACAAACGTAAATTAGGTATTACAGGAAAAACAACTTTGTTCCATTCTTCGGTCCAACAACATTCTTTGATTATAACACTGGGGAACAATTTGAAAAAAGATTTCTGTTGATTGGGATTTTTTAGCTGATTTCGACTAAACTTGACATGCTGAATTCAAAACTACAGTCAGTTTTTGCCTAGCACGTCAAGTTTTTGCTCTACAGCTTAGAATCTGAGCAAGCAAAATTGAATTTTAGCTGTAATTAATAAGGACTGATAATATACAATTACAAACATCTAAGGTTAGCAACCAGTGCAGTGTAGCCTATTTTAGGACACTTACATTTGTCCAACACTAAATTGTGACTTCAGTAAGTTCTCAGGTGGAGGGAATTTTAAACCTGGAACTCAATTACATACATTTATTGTCATACCAGTAGCGGTAGTGGTAGGCCTACCGGTACAGTATAGTGCTATAGTAGGAAATCTCTGTTCTAATTTTAATACAGCTGTTGTTAAGGCCCCCGATGTACCTTCTAAACATTAAATCAAAGACCTGTGAATAACTGTTTGTTGGATGCGATTACCTCGTTCATTACCTGGTTCATTGGTTCGTCAACTCTGTCACATATCTGCTCACAGTTGTTTCAGATCATGTCTGCTCCTTCTACTTCTCGTCGCAAATGCATAAACAGTCCCGATTCATTTTGCTATATCTGCGGTAGCTTCACCATTCCAAGCGAAAGAACAAACATTAGCGCATTTGTTAAGCATGCATATTTCGCATATTTTAAGGTAAAACTTGTGATCAAGGCAAGCCTTGGGCCCCCGAAAAGGTCTGCAAGCAGTGTGTTGAGAGTTTAAGGATGTGGACCAAAGGAACTCGTGAAAAGTTGGCATTTGGTATACCAATGATTTGGCGAGAACAAAAAGACCATTGCACTGATTGTTACTTTTGTTTAGTGAAAACTTCAGGGTACAACAAGAAAAACAAAAGTAAAATAGAATATCCTAATCTACCATCAGCCATACGTCCAGTGCCCCATTCAGATGAAATCCCGGTACCCGTTTTTAGTCAACTACCCCCACTAGAAGAAGATCTGGGTGATGTTGAAGAACACAGCGACAACAATGATGACACCGACTTTGAAGTCAAAGATGATTCAGCTCTTAAGGGATTTGCTCAACATGAGATAAATGATTTGGCACGTGATTTGGGCCTTTCAAAAAAGGCGTCAGAAATCTTAGCATCTAGACTTAATGAGAAAAACTTACTTGAACAAGGAGCAAAGGTATCATACTTTCGTACCAGGGAAAGTGAATTTCTGAAGTACTTTCGAAGTGATAGTAGCTTTGTGTATTGCCACAACATTGCTGGTTTACTGGAGGAATTAGGAGTTCCGATGTACAATCCAATTGAATGGCGACTGTTCATCGATAGCTCAAAGCGGAGCTTGAAGTGTGTCCTTCTCCACAATGGAAATTTATTCGGTGCAGTGCCAATCGGCCATTCAGTTTGTCTTCGAGAAGAATATGGAGACATTAAGAGTGTCATTGAGTTTTTGCAATATGACAAACACAATTGGATCATCTGTGTTGACCTTAAAATGGTTTGTTTCCTTCTTGGCCAACAACGTGGCTACACAAAGTATCCCTGCTTTCTGTGCATGTGGGACAGCCGAGCTCGAGAGAGGCACTGGGTTGAGACAAATTGGCCTCCAAGATCTGACCTCAAATCTGGAGATCCCAATATTCTATATGACCCACTTGTTGACAGGAGTAAAATAATATTCCCACCTCTGCACATAAAACTGGGTCTCATAAAGCAATTCGTCAAAGCACTACCAACTGAAGGCGACTGTTTCAAGTATCTCACCTTGGTATTTCCTGGGCTGTCCATTGAAAAGATCAAGGCCGGTGTCTTTGATGGTCCACAGATTCGGCAGCTCACCAGGGATGAACATTTCATCGGGACCATGTCGCAACTGGAGGAAAAAGCTTGGTAAGCTGACAAATAGTATTGCAATACTCTATTTACTATTTACTCTATTTCTATATACAATACTCTATTTACTAAGTTCGGAATCTTTGAAAGTTTTCAGCTTGGCTGCTGGTGGCCTTTCTTCTGTGGCTTTCTTCCGAACAATATGTGCATGCTACTTAAGACTTTGCTTCTGTATTCGAGATATGCAGTGCATACATATGGTACGTGCAGATCGCAGCGACAAGGATTTATACGTATTTGGGTTTTTATAGATCACATCTGCATTTTATCGCTCCTGGCTTACGAAGTCAGTTTGTCTTAGCACCTCCCCTTTGGGAGGCCATATTCCTTCAATAAGTGCTGTCGCTTACTACAACTTAGGTTTTACCCTTCCTGGGTAATGATGCCAGTCCCAGATTATGTGTTCAGTGGTTCTATCTGGGGTCCGATTTCCCAGTTGTTTTGGTGGCCATTGTGATGCTGGGAGTAGAGGTACTCATAGAGAAGTTGCATGCTCCTCATACCTTGCCTCTGTCACAAGCAGTAGCTTGTTATACCTTGTTGCTACGAGCAACTAGAGGTGTCGAGATAGGATGGATAGCGAACCATCGATAGTGGAAGTGGAGGAAGTACCGGTATTTCATATGTTTGAATCTTTTCAACGTGTATTACCAAAGCATCAACAGTTGCAGAAGTTTGAGAACCCGGAACTTTGTAACTAACTGTACCACTATTTAGAGATAGCCATATCCAGATATCTCACTATTATTGCTGTACTATATTCTGGTTTTAATACAGATCTATATATCTATGATACACTGCAGGCGTCATGTAGACAGGTAGGCTAGGTACTGGTCTGCCGGTAGTATATCAGTAGCCAGTACCAGAGTACTGGTACCGCTAGCTGTACAAAGAACAAGAAGAAGTAAGAAGACGTGTAGGTCTACTCTACACTACAATGAACTGAGGTACCGGCAGTCCGGTTCGATAGGCCTACAGCATACTGCATACAGCAGTACCGGCTGACTGGTACGGTACAGCAGTAAGACGCCCCACAGCGCCTCAGGCTGACAGGCCTCAGACAGTTGGCCTAATCAATACCCCGATACCCCCCCCCCCCCCCCCCCCCCTCTAATTGACAAGAAAACCTGAACACATTATACGAATTAGAACTCTTGTCGCAGCAACTGCAGCTTCCTTGAAAGCTGAAGGTAGAAAACGTACATCTGAAATCATCAAGCATGTTTCTACTGAACCCGAATCATCCGTAGTGTATTCTGATGATGAGGTCTTGCGCTAATGCTCGATGGAAAATTAAGTAAATCAATGTACCAGATATAATCAGAAACAAAGCATGTTCTAAGGGTGTCAACATCTCCCAGCATACAATCACATCCGGGAAGCCAAAAATAGGTGTTACCCATTAGGAATTATCAGGCATCTGTCCCATTGCAAAACCTGCTTGAGCATACCACCAAACATATTTGTGACACTAGTAGTGAAGTAATTCACTCAATTAACACACTAAATTAACACAATAATACGGGCGATATTTTCCGAATGGTGTTGCGAAGCAAGGTGGGTTTTGATGGGAGCACTGGACAGTCCTCATACAAACAGCTTCCAAGTTCTGGAGCAAACTTTGCTGATGACTCATCCATATTCATTACATGCTTCGTTCCACTGGAACTAACTCCGAGCTTTTACAGAATACAGCCCACATCATAAGGTTGTATGGCAAAACCAACATCCTTCGTCTACCTTATAAATATATTGTAGACCAGTTCGCTTTGAGTATACCAAAGAAACAACTCAGCGAATCACCGATGAGCAAGAGAGGCTATTTAAAGAGATAGCTGATGTAAAATCAAGCTGTAGTGAAGTCATCCCTGCTGATACCTCTCTGTCTAAGCTCTCAGTAATGCACATCATTGATGTAACAATTATAGATGGCAAGGTACACACCGCGCTGTCTGATATGACTGACAGCAGCCAAAGTGGTTCTTTCTGTGGCGCCACACCTTCACATATGAATGAAATTGACCTTCTGTTGAAGAGAAAAGTCACAGAAAAGTACTCCATGTACCACCATGGTCTTTCCACACTTCATCAGTGGATCCGTTTTCTGGAATGCTTGCTGCATATAGCCTACAGAAGAACACTTAAAGTATGGTCTGTTAGGGGTAAAACTGCAAAGCAGATTATGAAAATGGAGAAGGCACTGATTCAAGACCAGTTTCATACTGAACTTGGGTTAATCATAGATCAACCCAAATCTGGTGGCTCTGGTACTTCCAATGATGGAAATACAGCAGAAATACAGAAGGGTATTCCAAAATGCTGAGGTCTCTGCCAGAATACTTGGCATCGACAAATCATTCCTAGATAGACAGCACAACATCCTAATTTCTCTTTGTTGTGGCTTTGTTGTTGATGCTGACAAATTTCAAGAATATGCCCTTGAAACAGCTAGACGTTATGTAACCCTTTCTCCATGGTACTACATGCCACAATCAATGCATAAGGTCTTATAAGGCGTAATTTTTTTACTCATCTAATAATTAACACAAAACACACCTTTACCTGTCACGTGTCACTTAGGTTATAAGCAGTGTGCTAGCACTTGCAGCGTAATAATTAATTTATTATTTACTTTTATTCTATTCGATTGGTAATAAAAATAACAAGTTCATATATTTAATTTGTAAAATTTATTTAAAATATGAGAAAAGTACTTTTACTTTATTTAGCTGTTTTAGTACGCTTATAATATAAATGCTCTCATAAATACAGTAATGGGGGAGGGTGGGGGGATATTTTATGATTACCACCTCCGTTATACCGGTATGGGGTCATTCAAGTATTACTTCTGAGGAATTATAATCGGAGATACTCACTCAGTGGGAGAGGGGGGGTGGGGGTGTAGTCGGACTTACTTTGACTGTAGGATGAGGGATGTGATTGTACACATACAGTAATTCGCTAAGATGGGTTTGTGGCTGTAGGAATGATATAGGAATAATGTAGGAATGATATAATGTGGGAATATAATTTGAACATCAGTTTACATTTATCAAGGGATAAATGTAGTGTGCAAAAATTTTTATGGCATATTGCGTTTATATTTATGACATATGGACAGACAATATAGACAGACAAAATGTAGTACATATGGACAGACATCATAGACAGACAAAATGTAGTACGTATGGACAGACATTATAGACAGACAAAATGTAGTACATATGGACAGACAATATAGACAGATTGCTATATGCGATATCTATTGGGGCAGTATATGTTCGTGTGTTGTGAGTTACCAGTGTGGGCAATGAGGATTTAGGTTTCTTACGAATTAACTGATTAATGTGACCCCATACTGCGCGAGCATTTTGCTTCTTAAAGTCCAGTGCCAAACTGTAATAGTTTTTCTTTGCGGTTCGAAGTAAACTGCTCAATGCATTGCGTTAACGTTTGAATGATGCCTGTTTATCAGGGGTGGGGTTCTTAGTATAATTTCCAAATAGCCGATCGCGTTTTTTCAATGCTCTAACCAAGGAGTCAGTCAGGCAGGGTTTTTCTGTGTTACGTATTTTCTCTCGTTCAAGTGGGAAGTGTGTATTGTAATAGTGTTGGTAGGTGTGTAAGAAAGTGTTGTATGCACTATCTGCAGTAGTATGTCTGTATGATTCATCCCAATTTTTCATTTTTAGGGCGTTTGTGAAAGATTCCTGTTTTTTTTTGTCGCGTAGATTTCTACGGTACATGTATTGTTATTTTGGTTTCTGACTAGTTAATATATCTGTAAGCGTGAAGATTGGAATGTGGTCGGAAATATGAGAGATTAGTAACCCAGATTTTAGAGTTGATGAAGAGTTAGTGAAAATGTTATCTATTAGAGTTGGTGAGTGGTCTGTAATTCGGGTGGGTTTAGAGATAGTGTGTATGTAATTATAGGTCGTTATAAAGTTAAAAAAATCTGCACTAACAGGACTAATGTTTGTTTTTAATAAGTCGATGTTAAAATCGCCAAGTAAAAAACAGGGTTTACCTTCGTTATTAATTTTTTCCATCATAGGTTGTAGAGAGGCGAAAGTTTCCTGCACAGCGGTATTAGGGGGACGGTAGATTGCACCAACAATTATATTTTTACTCTTTGTTTGTGGGATTTCAAGGAAAATATTTTTTCTATTGGGGTTGGGGATTTACAATGTAAATCCTTGCGTGGAAATGCTGTAAGGTCAGTGTGTACATATATAGCGACGCCACCACCATCTTTGTCTTTTCGAGGTTGAGAAAATAATTTGTAGTTTGGTAGGGAGAACTGTGAGTGGTCAGTGTCATTTAGCCAGGTTTCTGAGATAGCAATCACGGAGAAAGTCGTTTTAAACTGATTAATAAGCTTTCAATTTTATCGAAGTTGGCTGACAAACTACGAGCATTGAAATGAATAAGGGACAGTTTTGGGGAGAGATGCCCAAATTTTGTATTGAAGTCCTCCGGGAAACTATAAGTACAGTTCCGGAAATGTGCAGTATCAGTGGGAATGTGGACGTCTGGGTTAAAGTCTGTGTCAAAGTCAGTGTTCTTAGTCGATGTGGGATCTGTTAAGTTGTACTTATCGAAATAATGTGTGTCTAAGTATGTAATATCTATGCAGTCGGGTATACGGTAGTCTCTTGCTGTGAGTGTAAATTCGTTGTCGTCTGCAATGTGCATAAATGGCAATGATTCAGATAGACAAGTGGGGCAGAACCAGTTTGAATTTGAGTTTTGAAAGTGAGTGTAGTCCTTTTTAGATAGACCCAGAGAAATGCATTTTAGGTGCAGCCATTCATCACAGAGGTCGCAGCAGAGTGCCTGGTGGTTCTGCCTTACCTCTATACAGCATATTTTACAAGGGTGGTTAACCAAAGTGGGAATTAGTTTGCGGATAGCCATTATAGAAAAATATTGTAAAAAATATGGGCTATACAATGTACATGCAGATTATGTATACGGTAATACATACATATTATCATAAGATTAGTATTAAGATATGTAATAGTATAATGTGTAATCCTAGTAATAGTATAAGTTGACTTAATAGAATACGAGTTACTGTACCGGACATTATCAAACATTATGTCCACAATTATGACAAAACATTATTCCATTATTCAACCAAGGAAGAATTAAACTCGATTTTAATAAACTCTATTGTTGAAAGTGGTCAGTCCTTCGGTTTAATCTGACCTGAATTATTCGCTTAGGAATATGTGAATTTATTTCATTATGTTACGAGTTTTATTAGTTTAGAAAATGTAATTAAAACGTTGTATCTGTTAATTTTACTTAATAAAACTTACTTGTTGTAGTTGTACTTACTTAATAACAAAACGAGGGCCGTAAAAGCTTTTATTCTGAAATTGTTACTTTTTGATACGAATATCCCCCAAAATCGGGAGAAAAAGAAGCATTTTTTTTCCAGGGAAAAAAGTATCCAATAGGATTTCATTGAATTTACTTTTTTCCCGGTGAAAAAAGTAATGTGAAAAATTTTTTCTTAAAAGAATTTCTTAAATTTTATTACATGAATCGAAAGAGAATCGAAGTAGAAAAGGTTTGCATGCAATTTGAGCAAAATCCATGCATATACTCAAAAGTTATTGCAACCTTAGTGTATGGAAAAGTAAGTGGAAAAGTAGGCTATCGCTGTATCGCTATACAAATAATAAAAATATTAAAGTATTATGGTTCGTAATTATAAGCGCAAGTTGGGCAGTAGACGATATAAAGATTACTCTACCGAAACATTAAACAAAGCTCTTGATGATGTAAAAAAAGGCGATTCTATTCGAGGGGTATCGAAGACTTATGGAATTTCAATTGGAACACTGTGGAATAAACTTAACGGTCAACATCAATCAACAGTTGGTCACCCTGTTGCATTAACAGCTGGAGATGAAAAATGTATTGTGGACGCTATTGGAGTATTAGTGGACTGGAAGAAACCACTGAGTATTCCCGAAGTTCAAATTTTAGTTCATAACTTTCTTGAAAAGAGGGATATTAAGGTCAAATGTTTTAAACAAAACTACCCAGGTATTGAATGGATTCTCTCCTTTATGAAACGTAATGGTCTTCGTGCTTGCAATGCAGCGAATATCAAAACAAGCAGGGCTGAAATATCAGCAGAAACCTTAAACAGTTTTTATGATGAACTAGAGAAAGAAATTGAAGATGTTCCTGCAAGCAACATCTGCAACTATGACGAAACAGGCTTTGCAAATGATCCTGGTGAAAAGCGTGTTATATGTCGCCGAGGTCACAAACGTGTTGAACGATCCATTGACCATTCTAAAGATAATACATCTGTTATGTACAGTGGTTGTGCTAATGGCGCAGTAAATCCTGTGATGATTGTTTACAAAGCGAAGTTTATGTACGAAAGATGGAAATCTGGTGGTCCCAATGGGGCTTCTTATTCAATGACTGAGTCAGGATGGTTTGACATGATAAGATTCGAGGAGTGGTTCGAATGGGTTTATAAACCATCCATAATGAATCTTAATGGGAAAAAGATTCTGATAGGTGACAACTTAGGATCACACTTGTCCATTGATGTTGTCCGTGCATGTAAAGAGCTCAATGTTCGATTCATCCCACTACCTGGCAATACAACACATATTCTGCAACCACTTGATATGGCATGTTTTCGATCTACTAAGATAGCATTATATATATAGCAGATAGCATGAGATATCCTTTCTAACTGGAGAAAAGAGACACGTACAGAGGGTTCTATTCCAAAGCCTCAAATTCCAGCCCTAATGAAACGACTGGCTGATAAACTTAGCGATGCATTCCCATTAAATTTAATAAAGGGATTTGAAGCCACAGGATTATATCCACTGAACAGAGAAAAAGGTCTTTGTCATATTCCATCAGCTCCAAGTGATACATCCACAAATGCTATAAATTCTGTAGTATTAGAACTTCTTCAATCACAACACACTTCATCAGCATCAACACGGAAGCAGCGGGGCAAGAAGGTAGTTAGTTCCTTAGTTCGAAGGAATTCCTCCCGTCCAGTACTATAACAACTGAGTTCTCTCACCAACCAATCCGACAACACAACGTCGGTTTATCGAACGCCAACGAGTTCCTTAGTTCAAAGGAATTCCTCCCGTCCGGTACGGTAACAACTGAGTTCTCTCGCCAACCAATCCAGCAACACAACGTCGATTTATCGAACGCCAACGAGTTCCTTAGTTCGAAGGAATTCCTCCCATCCGGTACGGTAACAACTGAGTTCTCTCACCAACCAATCCGGCAACACAACGTCGTTTTATCAAACGCCAACGAGTTCCTTAATTCGAAGGAATTCCTCCCATCCTGTACAGTAACAACTGAGTTCTCTCACCAACCAATCCGACAACACAACGTCGGTCTATCGAACGCCAACGAGTTCCTTAGTTCGAAGGAAGTCCTCCCGTCCGGTACGGTAACAACTGAGTTCTCTCAACAACCAATCCGACAACACAACGTCGGTTTATCAAACGCCAACGAGTTCCTTAGTTCGAAGGAATTCCTCCCGTCCGGTACGGTAACAACTGAGTTCTCTCGCCAACCAATCCGGCAACACAACGTCGATTTATCGAACGCCAACAAGTTCCTTAGTTCGAAGGAATTCCTCCCATCCGGTACTATAACAACTGAGTTCTCTCACCAACCAATCCGACAACACAATGTCGGTTTATCGAACGCCAACGAGTTCCTTAGTTCGAAGGAATTCCTCCCGTCCGGTACGGTAACAACTGAGTTCTCTCACCAACCAATCCAGCAACACAACGTTGATTTATCGAACGCCAACGAGTTCCTTAGTTCGAAGGAATTCCTCCCATTTGGTACGGTAACATCTGAGTTATCTCGCCAACCAATCCGGCAACACAACAAGGCAATCATCAATTTAATTTATGTATATTAATACATTATATTACTAATTTGGTGTTGTTCAAACTAAATCCTATTAAAAATACAAATATGGTTACCTGCTAAAGTTAAATTTACACTAACTACATCATAATATCGTCGGCTTCGTGCGAAAACGTCTTATGTTGTAGAAACTTCGTTTTGAGAAAAGGCGAAAAAACTGTTTAGTTTAGTTAAAAAGATACAATTTTAAACAAAATTTGGGCACCAGTCATAATTTTGTACGGCAATACTACCTATCAGCATAGTTTCCTAAAAAAAACAATCCAACCATTTGATAATAAAGATACGACGTTTCAGCGCTTGATTTTACTCACAAGTTGTCTTAGATACGTCATTTAGGCAGGCACATCGAATGCGAGTGTATATAACTGTGGAAGCAACTTAATTGATCTGTTAGTAGAAGTGCAGAAAATGCATGGAATTGGGGTTATCAAGGTGTCATGAAGTTCCATTCGGGGAGAAACAAAAAAAGGTATAATTATTTCGCTTTTCATTATTATTTATTTAGCTTTATTAATTAGCTTACCAGTACTCAGTACTGTACAGCAGTTCAATAAAGTTATTTTAACGGGTTCGCTTCGAGATATTATTGTGGGGAATTTCATCATAGAATGAGTGAGAATCTCGAGGTATAACCTTCTTTAAATCTTGTAAATCGTCCCACTTATCCATAGAGATGGGGACCCTAGATTTATGCAGTTGTTTGGGTTTAGAGTTAGAACCATTTAAGCTTGTACGGCAACGGGAAGGTATCTCACGCCAATCATCCTTAAAATCTAACTTATAGAGTATCTTACCATTATGGTACATATATGCGCGGACATCAGTAACGCATGGGTCTCCTTTGACTTTCCCAGGCCGTACTGATGGATAGACAAGACTTTCTGAATAACACTTGAATGCAGAGAAGTCTAAGTATTCAACATGGTAAGGATTCTTCGGTGCCTTTCTAGCTGACTGTGCCATGGCAGAGAGTACATTGAAGGAAGATAAATATTAAGGTTCTCTACAGCGCGACCTATGGTACTATGTACAGAATCACATTTCATTTCCGTATGTCCTGATACCAGGAACTTTTGAGTTATAGACACCCCCTGATCTGTCGCCAAGCCAAGCAATGCATTACTCATTACTGCATTCCTATTCTGATACCCGCAACCATCAGACCACAAGATTATTTCTTTGGAGCCGCTCGCGATCAGGTTACTGCAATGTTTAACTGCAATAGAAGAAAATTCATTGGAGGAAACTCCCCCCTCAGTTTCATCCCACATAAAACAATTAACATCTCCTGTGTGTTCGTCAAAAAACGTCCAATTATGCACCTTTAACTTCATCTTGTAGTACATGGTCGATGCTTTAGTTAAAGGGCACAGCAGCGTCTGTTGCATATCTACTGAGGCAACATTCCTATTTGGCACTGCATTTTCTGCCCAATCTTTAGCCATTTCTGCCTTGGCTGCTTTGTATTTTATTTCATGCAGATCAAATGTTTCCTTGTCCAAGTTTCCCTTTAAATAAGATTCGTGCACATCACACCTATCTTTTCGAGGACGATAAAGAGCTAGATTAAGCTCATGAAATACAACCGTGAATTTAGCTATTTTAAGCGGATCAACTCCATCCTCTTTTGCTCTTTTAGTGTATTCTTCATGAAGGGCTACGTGAGACACCCATGTTGGCTCTAAGTAAAATTTGTTTGTGGATTTCCTGCAATAGTGCGATTCCATTTTTGGTAAACTTTTTAAACATTGTTTTAAATGGTTGTTTCGTTTTATATCATTATGTTTCCTCACGCAAAGCTTACGCTTGTTGGTGTTTCGCTGATTGTATCTAGTACTGGTATGTTGCAGGTTCATACTAACAGAAGATTTGGACTCAGTACCAGACATCACCCAACCTCTGACTTGTTTTTCTCCCATGCCTAATGTGCTTAGAAACATTTTCTTACAAACTCGAACTATTTTATCATCCTTCTTCAAATGATAGGAAAGCCTCCGAGATTTCCGCGTAGTAATATTTGATTTGGTTTTAGTTAGGCCAACCAATGCCCGAATATGTGCCCTCTTAGAATCCCATGTTGGTAATCCCCAAAAGGCTTCAAACAATTTATTCCTGTCGACATCAGAAAAAATGCTTGACTCGCATTGAATGCCTCTTTTTTGTCCACGTTTAAACCTGCAGCCACAACCATCTCGAATCTGCCTGGGTTTGGATATTCCGCCCTTTTGGTTTACATATTCTTCTCCAAGCAACCGTTTTTTCTTTGTTATATTTCGCCGCCAAAATTCTGGCCTCCCCTTTATGCAGCGTTTGCATTTCTTCAATACAGTTGACTCAACAGTGATTTGCTTCTTATTAATATTCTCCTCAGATTCCAGTGTATTTTTTATCTTGGTACCGGTACGAGCACATGTCGGATCAGAGTCAGAGCCTGTATCAGTGTTATCATTGGTTGAGGATGGTACATAATCACTATCACAGTCATCTGAATCCGAATGAAAACCAGGAAATACCGAACCGCCTGTTTCATTTGTATCACAATAACTAAGGGCTGCAGATGTAGAATCTACTATAACTTCTTCGACTAAATCATTAAGATCTATAGTAAGCAGATCTATTAGTTCCTTGGGAACCGTGTTCCTTTCGTCCATTATGCTGTGATGATAAAATACAAATAGAAAGTACTCTGTATGGGACGTACATTCCTAAAAATATAATCACGTGTACCGGTAGCATGCACTACTGTAGTGTTAATTGCAGTTATAAGTATTGTTTTAAATTACCCACACTGACTGATTATGTTGTAGAACCTCTTATTGTCCAATTAAAAGTCATATAATATACGACCTTTTCGCATATAACTATATTTTATATTATTATTGGTTACTTCTGTCTATTATTCAGCATTGAACTGGAATACTTTTTAGATACATCATTTTCGCACAAACGTTTTTTAGATAAGACATTTAGATTAAAGTCTATAACTCGATATCTGATTGGCCAATCAATTTGACGTTTCTACAGTATATGCATTACGCCCTCTAGTGTCATATAAGCACATAACCCAAATTTCACAAAAAATTTGGATACGACCTTTTCGCATGAAGCCGACTATATTATATTTTAATAATTATTTTTAGCGATATGTGTTCTAATGAGACGTTTAGTATGCTATTCCCGACCCACGCCGATTCAGAGAGGTTCTTCGAGAACGGGATCGGCGTGGGTACATTCATCGCCATCCTTGAGCCGGGGTACCGTGGGGGGGAGACGACACATCTTCCCGCGGTAGTATCCCAGCTTAGTCCGATACATCTAAGGGCCGCTATCTAAGGGGACATCCGCCTGCCAGCGATTTGGGATGCGGAGAATAAGAAGGTGGAGCCCCACCCATTTTCATTGCGGTATTTTACCGCGATGTTTCTGAATAGACATCAACAAGGGGTAGGCATTTTAATATTCAAATTGATAATAAAATTTGCTAATTAAAAAATATAGAAAACCTTAACTAATCATTTACATACAGTACTTACACTATTGTACTTTTTAATTAATTGATAGTAGCAATAATAAATTGAAGAACACCACGTTTGTAAGATATAAAAAATAGGCTACCAATTAAAGTCATACCAAAAACAATTATTCAACACCAAAATAATTAAATGCTTTTTGGTGAGAAATATTCAAAATTGGGGGATGTAAATTGGTGCTACAAAAAATATATTTTGTGCTAAAAAAAATTTTTGGTGTGAAATCATCTAATTTGGGGTTCCAGTCAATTAGTTGCTTAAAAAATACGACATTCTCGTGAAAAAATTGTTACATTAAAAATAATATAATTATTGACATTTTATTAATTTTCGCAATATGCAAAAAACGTAATAATGGCTATATTATTATTAAAACGTAATAATGGCTATATTATTATTAAAACATAATAATGGCTATATTATTATTAAAACGTAATAATGGGATAATTTAGATTACAAATTTACTTTAAATATTTTTATTTTAAATATTATTTAAATTTTCAGTCGAAAAATCTATCAGTGGACGAATACGAGGTCTGTGACTTCGTCCAGCATCAGCTAGAGGCCTATCCTACGGAGATCGGGGGTGGTGGGTATTTGGGTGGGCTAAGTCCGCTGCCACTCCCAATGGGGTGCTGGAGCCAGCCCGCCTCCATGTTACACGTGTTATACCACAGCACGACGACCATATCTTTGATCTGTTTGGTGGGAACGTCGGGGGCAGTGTTGCGGGCAGAGTCGCGGGTGGTGTCGAGGGCGGATTCGCGGACAGACTCGCGAACAGAGTCGCGAACAGAGTCGCAAACAGAGTCGCGGGCGGAGTCGCGGGCAGAGACAGGGCAGAGTCGCAGGCGGAGTCGCGGGCCGAGACGGGGCAGGAGTCGCGGGCGGAGATGGGGACTTTTGAGTTCTTGCAACAAACATAATTGACGTAAAATGACGTCCACATACCTGTTGAGGTGTAAAAATAGACGTCAAATGCTTATAGGGGTATCGACAAAGGCCAAACTTAAATTATTATTTTAATTAAATTAAGAAGCATGGCTACGCCGACTACCGACAACCGACAACCATTATTAAACCTAATTAATGTTATTTATTAATTGAAGGAAAGGAACCGGTTACAGTGGAAGGTTATTCTAACCAAAACAATAAACGGTTTTAATTAGTTTTAATTTTTTACAAACAAACACGGACATTACAGTTTCATCATTCAGAGCGTTAAATTATGAAATACTTTGCCAATTAATATAATAAGGAAGCTATCAACAAATCCAAACTCATTTAAATCTAATCTAAAGGAACATTTCCTAACGCACTACAACCGTGAGGAAGTGACGTGAGTTTATTATACATACGTTAACAATGACCAAAGCACTGGAGTCTTTCGGTAAAGGTAATTCACGGCATTCAGTTTACCGACAACCGAATGGGGGAAGACTTTGGTGCCCGGGTGGTGCCAGGGTGGCAATAGCATGGGGATGGAGGAATGGATGCTGGTTGGCCTTGGCTGATATCTTTTCCTTGTTTTCCTTCCGTTTTTTAATCCGTTTGTTCGTTTTAGATTTAGGGTTGGGCTTGGGAGTATGAGGGTTGGAAGTATGGGTGTTGGGAGTATGGGGGTTAGGAGTATGGGGATAGGGAGTAGGGGGGTTAGGAGTATGGGGATAGGGAGTAGGGGGGTTAGGAGTATGAAGGTTGGGAGGATGCAGGTTGGGGGGATACGGGTACGAAGGAGACAGGAACGAATGAGGTGGGTATGAAGGAGACGGGTACAGATACGGGTATGGGTAGGGATAGTAGGGATTGCATAGGCCTATCGAATTTTCCATCATTAACTCAGCAAATACAATTAAATACGAAGTATACGAAGTAATACAGTTAATAATTGATAAAGTATACGAAGTACAGTAATACAGTTAATAATTGATAAATCTCGGCCTATATAAGTACAGAAAAATCAACAGCCTGAATCACGTCCTGCGCGAAGGGCCATAGAGTAGTCTACAGTTCTACATGTAACTCACGTGCTGCGAGAAGGACCAAACAGTGTCTACAGTTATTACATATAAGTGTGTACTACGCAAAGGGCCATACAGTAGTCTATAGTTACTACATGTAACTCAGGTGTTGACAGAGACAGGCACACTTCTAAAACAAATTATTAACTGAACCGAATGCTAGACATTCCCAATACAACCACAACTATATTTATTATCACTGTACTATTAAATTTAAGTTAACGGAGGTACTAGACAAAGACACTATACTGCAAATTAATATATTCTAGCTGACACATGATATGTCTGTATGTAACCACTGCAGAATAGATAAAAATATAAAAGAAATATCCTACAATTATTCTAAGATAAAAGTTAATAAAAATTAAATTACTGTAAATAAAAAATATAGCAAACTAATTTCAGCTACGGTAGCAAGAACATAATTAAACGAACGGTAGAAAATTCCATGAAACTGGTTGACCAACACACTCTACCTGTCAACTATCGCACTAGTATCCCAATAAAATGAATGAAATAATATATTATATACGTAAACGGTATAGCTATACCGTACTGTATTATCGCCATCTTGAGAACATCGCGCATATTGCACTAGGGGAAGGCAGTGTAGTAAAGACCGCTGGGCTTCAAGGGGCACTTTTGGTATGCTGTATGAAGTAGTGGCTTCAAAGTGTGTTCGATTATTATAATTCCATTGTCAAAATGTCCTCAATAAATAATCTCAATCTCTAATTTTTTTCTAATTCTCAATCTCTAACCTACCTCTGACCGCGTTGTGTCCATTGAACTTACCTCTAACTGCGTTGTGTTCATTGAACATGAACTTACCTCTGACCGCGTTGTGTCCATTGAACTTACCTTTAACTACGTTGTGTTGATTGAACTTATCTCTGACTACATTGACTCCATTGAATTTACCTCTGACTGCGTTGTGTCCATTTAACTTACCTCTGACTGCGTTGTGTTCATTGAACTTACCTTTAACTGCGTTGTGTCCATTTAACTTACCTCTGACTGTTTTGTGTCCATTTAACTTACCTCTGACCGCATTGTGTCCATTGAACTTACCTTTAACTGCGTTGTGTTGATTGAACTTATCTCTGACTACATTGACTCCATTGAATTTACCTCTGACTGCGTTGTGTCCATTTAACTTACCTCTGACTGCGTTGTGTTCATTGAACTTACCTTTAACTGCGTTGTGTTGATTGAACTTACCTCTGACTACATTGACTCCATTGAATTTACCTCTAACTGCGTTGTGTCCATTTAACTTACCTCTGACTGCGTTGTGTCCATTTAACTTACCTCTGACTGCGTTGTGTCCATTTAACATACCTCTGACTGTTTTGTGTCCATTTAACTTACCTCTGACTGCGTTGTGTTCATTGAACTTACCTCTGACCGCGTTATGTCCATTGAACTTACCTCTGACTACATTGACTCCATTGAATTTACCTCTGACTGCGTTGTGTCCATTTAACTTACCTCTGACTGCGTTGTGTCCATTTAACTTACCTCTGACTGCGTTGTGTCCATTGAACTTACCTCTAACTGCGTTGTGTTCATTGAACTTACCTCTGACCGCGTTATGTCCATTGAACTTACCTCTGACTGCATTGTGTTGATTGAACTTATCTCTGACTGTGTTGTGTTGATTGAACTTACCTCTGACTGCGTTGTGTTGATTGAACCTACCTCTGACTGTGTTGACTCCATTGAACTTACATCGGACTGCTTTGTGTTGATTGAACCTACCCCTGAATGCGTTGTGTTGATTGAACTTACCTCTGACTGCTTTGTGTTGATTGAACCTACCCCTGACTGCGTTGTGTTGATTAAACCTACCCCTGACTGCGTTGTGTTGATTGAACTTACCTCTGACTGCTTTGTGTTGATTGAACCTACCCCTGACTGCGTTGTGTTGATTAAACCTACCCCTGACTGCGTTGTGTTGATTAAACCTACCTCTGACTGCGTTGTGCTGATTGAACCTACCTCTGACTGCGTTGTGTTGATTGAACCTACCTCTGACTGCGTTGTGCTGATTGAACCTACCTCTGACTGCGTTGTGTTGATTGAACCTACCTCTGACTGCGTTGTGTCCATTTAACTTACCTCTGACTGCTTTGTGTTCATTGAACTTACCTTACTCTTGGCGTCACCAGGAAACCCGTATACGAAAGCATACAGAGACCATGGATGTAAAACAGGATTCTTTGTAAACTCCGAATATAGAATTATATCCTCACAAAAGCCGTGAAATTTCAAAATTTTATTTAGTTGGAATTAATTTGCATTATTTGTTAGGTTCATGTGTTATAAAGATTACATTAAGTTCTCATTTGCATTTGGTATAGCTATTTGTACAACATTGTTCAAGTGGTTCAGACAAATAAATTATATAGTTGTCTATACTTATGACTAAAATAATAAACTTTCAATAATGTGTCATGACTTCAAATGCATCCACGGGTACCGTGTTTTGATACGGGAATTAGCAAACGGGGAGGACTGCCATATATCGGGGCGGGGGGAGGGGGGGGGGGGGATTTCCAGCAATCCCGCAGTCAAGTACGCCCATCATGTGCAACACGTGCATGTACTGTAGTACATGGTCTTGCTCGTGTGGGTGGACCACCGAACAGTTGCGAATTTTAGACTAAAGAAGACAATTGTTTACATTTTATTGTTTAATTGTGTAATCCGATACTCACATTGCACATATAGAGTAAGATATACAGTATATTGTATAATTACAATATTAAAAGTTAAGTTACAATAATACTTTGGACAATGGCATGGCTAGTATTATAGCCCAATGTATTGTCTGGGAGTGCCGGGCAGGTAGGGGTGGTGTGCAGTGCGTGAAAAAAGGGGGGGGGGGGGGGGGGGGGTATTACTATTATGTGAATTGTGAGGTGTGAGATTATTACTGTTAATACACAAATAATTAATTATTCTACGTTAATCACCTGCACATTTCTATAGTTTCACTGTTGTTCCGATGCTGTTCCAGGTATATAAAACTAAACTAATGAGTCGGGTTATGAAATAAATAAAATATAAAATATTGGATTGAAAAGGTTATGGAAAATTTGTAAGATGTATGTTTGGTTGATTGATTAAAATGTACTTTAATATTATTAGAAGGTGACGTTTAAAGTGTTTCGAAAAGGGTACTGTATTTTAGATTTTTTATGTTTTACGGCAGCAGAGGGGACAGAGATCCATATTGTTGGCCCTGAAAACTAATGGATTTTTTAGATAAACATAGCCTTGCCTTAAGGAGTAGAGTAGCCTACGTTGATAGCTAGACGTAAAGGATAATTGTTTACTAAAGATATTTTAGTAAATTAGATCCAATAGTTGAGGTTGGTGGTATTATATTATTAGATATAATAGGCTGCTCCCAAATGACTACACCTTATGACCTTGAGGTATAGATGAGAGCCAATAAGAGACAAACGAAGATACCCTAACTGCTATAAATACATTGCAAACTTCAATAAAATACCTGACGGCTTCGTTCATAAAAATATATTTTGAGGGGACACGACCCATCTGCGATCTGCCATATGTGGTGGTGTCCTTACATTGATAATAAATCGATTTTGGAACAATATAACGACACTAAAAGGAGCTGAATTATTTGTTGAATAAGTTAAATTTGTTTAAGTTAATCTATAATGTACAACAATGCTCTATATTATGTATACTACATGTTCTCATATAATATTAATATTGATGTTTCATTATTTACAAAACTGTATAAAAATTCTAATAAAATTACAGTATGTATGGCACAAAAATACATTATTGCGTTTTTCCTTTCTCTCTGCGTTTTTCCTCCCTCTCTGGTCATTTTTCCGCGTAATTTTTCCGCTGTTTTACCCCAGCCCTAGCTCAGTTGGTTATGCGTTAGACAATCGTTTGGTAGGTATCGAGTTCAAATCCTAGCAGGTGTAAATTGTTTTTTGTGCTAATTTTCAACTTATTTGAATTGACCGCTACGATTGAATTGTATCTGCTCAAGGTAGATTAACCAATATGATTGCAGTTATTTGTCAGTAACCAATGTCGTGCAAGTTATGCGTTTGCTGGACCAATAGTTATCTTTAAAAACATGATGGAACCTATAGAATAATCTAGATTTATCTAGATTGTTGGCAGCACTAATTTACTATAAAAAGGTGCGTTTGTTCTCCACCACTGGCCCCGCCCCCGTCCCTGCCTCTGGCCCCACCCCCTGCCCCACCCCGGCCCTGGCCCCGCCCCCGGCCATGGCCCCAGGCCCGGCCCCACCCCCAGCACAAGCCCCGACCCCTGTCCCTGCAATGCCTTCACCCCCAGGCACTCCCCCAGCCCCAGCCCCGACCACATAAACATTAAAGTTGTAGAGAGGGTCTGCGGGAACAATGCGGGCGATGTGAAGGCGAGCGGCTTCTGGCACACCCTCGACGGTGGAGCCTGACTTTCCCCAGTCGAGGATGTAACACCCTCTATCTCCATACTGTTGAACCTCCCTGTTTATGTGGTCCTGGGCCTCAAGATGTGGGACCACCTTTTGTTGCGTCTGAAAATATTAAACATAAGTTCATTATAAAGTTAACCCTTTGAGAACGTAGGCCCTATAAAGCTAGTGAGCAGTTTGTTTGTAATGCCTCGTATGCCATATGTGTGCAGTTTGTTTAGAAGAATATTGTGTTGTAAAGTATCGAATGCCTTTTTAAGATCTAATGATATCAAAAAGGCCGATTCTTGCAGTTCTAGAATATTTTGTAGTCTTTCAGTTACAGTCAGTAGGGCGTCTGTTGTTGTGGAGTGTTTTCTGAATCGTATTGATACTGTGAGAGTATAGAGTACTTGTCTAAATAAGAAATTAATTGGGAATTTATTACGCGTTCAAATATTTTGCTGAAAACAGACAGTAATGAGATTGGCCTGTAATTATTTTTATCAGATGGGTCGCCGGACTTTGATTGGTGTAATTTTGGCTGATTTAAGAGTGGTGGGGAATGAACCGGTTTTAATAGAGAAATTTATAAGATATGTTAGATGGGGTTCGATATCGTGCTGCTACTTTAACTATGGTTATAGGAAAGCTATCGTATGTTGCGGTAGAGGAGTTAAGATGTAATATATTGTAAATGGTTTCAGCGTTTGAGGTTTGAACAAGTGAAAACGAGTTGGGTTTTTTATGATTTATGTAACGTGTTGGGTTATTGGTTGTAGTAGGTATGTCTTGTGCAAATCGAGATCCTATTGTAGCAAAGTGGTTATTAAATACACTGCAAATCTCCTTGGTATCAGTAGTCTCATGTTCATTACCGTTATTGTCCGTTAAAATTAGTTTCTTAGGTGACGTTTTCGTTTTTGTTCGGTGTAACGCTGAGTTTATAGTAGTCCATGTTTTTCGCATGTTGTTCTTGTTTTTCTCAAATTCATTTGCATAATATGTTCTTTCGGCTAATTTTATGATTTTTGTGAATTTATTACAGTATTTGTTATATTCGTTAAGTTTTTCATCAGTTTGGTTTTTTGATAGAGCTGCGTACATACTATTTTTTTATATTCATGATTTAATTATTCCAGAGGTCATCCATGGCTTTTTATCATCCATTTTCATCCATGGCTCCGCCCCCGGCTCCACCACTGGCCCCGCCCCCGTCCCTGCCTCTGGCCCCACCCCGGCCCTGCTGGCCCCACCCCTGCCCCGCCCCCGGCCATGGCCCCAGCCCCGGCCCCACCCCCAGCACAAGCCCCGACCCCTGCCCCTGCAATGCCTTCACCCCCAGGCACTCCCCCAGCCCCAGCCCCGACCACGTAAACATTAAAGTTGTAGAGAGGGTCTGCGGGAACAATGCGGGCGATGTGAAGGCGAGCGGCTTCTGGCACACCCTCGACGTTTCCCACTTTCGTCACCCTGACTTTCCCCAGTCGAGGATGTACCACCCTCTATCTCCATACTGTTGAACCTCCCTGTTTATGTGGTCCTGGGCCTCAAGATGTGGGACCACCTGTTGTTGCGTCTGAAAATATTAAACATAAGTTCATTATAAAGTTAACCCTTTGAGAACATAGGCCCTATCCTATACGGGCCTGCCACATTTAGAGGGTACTGTGGAAAAGCAATATTATATTTATATACTGCCATCTGACATGTCCAGTAAGCCATATAAAGGCAGCCAATAACATGTCCATTTTTAGTGTGTACATGCTACGCCGACAAGCGACAACCACTGCCAACAACAGCAAATATTAAAATGTAACCTAAGTTCGTTACTCTCGTGTATTGTTTTGGTTAGAATAAACTTCCACTGTAACCTGTTTCTTTCCCTCAATTAATAAATAACATAAATTGGTTGACGGCGTAGCGTTTACACCCCATTTTTATGATTTTCTCACGTTAGATGCTGCCCGATTACTTCAATTTCTATAACAGGATGCAATTTTTTTGAGTCTATGGCTGTGTTGTCTGTATGAAACCGAAAAGGTCGAACCTTACCGTGCCACTTGGTACATAATTATTACATAGATTTAAATTTAAAACAAAAGATAAATGCTAATTAGGTAACTATAAATATTTATTTGCAATAATCCTCACTCTTTGATACCGTGTGGCCAATACAACACATGCGGCAATTCAATGTGGTAGTGAAAGTAAAGTAAAAAGTTCGAATAAATTTCACCTTTAACAAATTATGTTATTTAAATCTAAAATAACCTGTTAAAAACCAAAAATATTTTTGCTAATGA
>JAUCBJ010001459.1:0-47080 GCA_032718475.1 Nemertoderma westbladi | reverse complement strand
AAAACTATAGCAAATAAAGTGCTACTCTATTTATAGCTTCTGTTCTATATATCGACTTTTATCATCTGATTGCCAATATTTTTCTCCCTGTAACCCGTTGTTTTTTATTTTTCTCTTTTCTCCTCTGAGTTGCGTCGGCGAACAGAGTGAGTTCCTTAGTGGCCTCGAGTCGGCGGTGGAGGAAGCGAAGTCCTTCGAGATTAAACCCAACGGAATCCCGATACTCCTGGGCGGCGGATACCCGACCGCGTAACAAACTCATAACGGGAAGCGCAGCGAGTGAACCAACGAGTCTGCGGTGGTTGGCGCGCACCAGAAAGAGAACGCAACGGAGACACAACTCGAGATGAATCGGAGTCGCGGCGATTCGAGACTCCAAAACTGGGAGCAACTCGAGAACATAATCGAACGGAAGGAACAACAATCCCTGATCGAGATCGCAAGATCTGATCTTCCTTAATATCTCTACAACGTATTCCGCCGAGTCGCTACATTTATAGGCCTTTATGAGCGGATGGGCGGCGATTTCCTCGGGTTTCCCGGAGGATCGTAACTCGTTGTGCAGATCGACGGCGCCGATTATCCTCTCGGCCGCATCGAGGGCGTCCATTGAGCGCCCCCCAGCGGGCACCGCCTCACTGTCCGCCTCTCCTGGGACCACCGGAGGCGCCACGCTCTCCTCCCAGCGGGGCTCCTCCGAGACCACGAGTATCTCGTCGGACTCCCGGTAAAGCCGCAGCGATCCGTCCCGTCGACCCACGGCGACCCGGTCGCCTTCCGTCGACGCGCACATACACAGCGCCGCGGCCCCGTCAGCCACGCTCCCGATCAGCGTCCGTCCGTCCCCGTCCCATCGCTTCACCACGCCGTCGCGGCCGCAGCTCATCAGCGTTCGAGTCTCCCCGAGGAATCGAACCTCCGTTATCGAGTCGTCGTGAGCGAACACCGAACCCCGGCATTCGCCGAAATCGAGGCCCCAGAACTTAATGTTCTTATCGGCGGATCCGCTGACCAGCACCCCAGAGTCAGCCGATACATCCATACAGAGCACCGGGAGTTTGTGCCCGTAGAGGCTGAGGAAGAACTTGAAGGAATCGGCGTAGAAGACACGGATAGTGGCGTCGAGTAAGGCGACGGCGATTAACCGACCGTTTGGAGTAGCGCGAAGGTTCATTACCTCGTCCGGTAACTCCAAGGTTCTCCGATGAACCGCCTGTAGTTGAGCCGTGGAACTGTCCGAGTAGCCCCCTGAAACATACTCCCAGTAGCGAACCTAAAACGAAAGTAATTCAGTGTCATTTAGATGGTTCCTATGGCCCACTACTAGGGCAGCCCATTAATGTAACACGGCCATCATAAAGCCACAAAATAAAAACCGCAGTAACACAAAACCCTCGTAATTAATTAATTATGGTTTTATTAATTATTTATTAAATAATTTAATTTAATTACTTTTTAATTAATTTTATAAATTTATTTTAAACAATTAAATTTAAATATTTTAAATAATTAAATTTAAAAATTTTAAACAATTAAATTTAAAAATTTTAAATAATTAAATTTAAAAATTGTAAATAATTAAACTTAATAAATTTTAAATAATTTAATTGAATTGATTATAATTAATTAAAATTGCAAAGAACATTTAGTACGTTTTGGTCATGGCAATTTTAAAATCAGAACTGTAACAGATTTTAATGAAATATTTATGGATTAGGGAATGCTAAGTATGCGGACTGGTTTACAATCTGGCAAGATTTAGTAAGAATCACGACGACGCCATTGGGAAAATATGAGCATTCCTCTAAGGCTGATGGATTGAAGGGCGAAGGAAGTCCATGAAAATAAACAATTACTGTTTATCGAATGTCGTTAGTTAATTTGCATTTAAGTAGATTCGTCTCTGGCAATTTAAAAATTATTTTATAAATAGTAATTTATTATTGAAAATAAGTTACCGGAAGAAGTAAAATTTAGGAATTCTGAAACATATGTTAGGAATCTCCATAGTAAACAACCGGACCTGTTTGTCAGCGGAGCCGCTGTAGAATCCGAGTGAGTCGGGCCGATGTACGAGACTCCAGACGGAGTCGGAATGTGGTGGATCCAACGTACCAACGAGGTCTCCCGTCCCGAGGTTATACGAGAGAAGAGCCCCGGAGCGAGTCCCCACTATCAGCTGATCGTCCCCGGGGACGACCAGACAGGAAGTGACGTAACCGCTGCGTATGGACCGGAAGCAGCGACCGGTTCCGCGGTTCCACAGCTTCACGGAGTCCCCGGAGCAACTCACAACCGCCGACGCGTCCGAAGTGAAGCAAACCGCCCGGATATCCGTGCGGTGTCCGGGACGGGATATCCGGACGGTTTCTTCGGACAGCTGTCCGGCGCTGGAGACGATCCGGATGACGATTTCGTTGGAAGTCGTTGACGCGACGAGCCGAAAACCGCGTTCCGTGAGGAATCCGTCGCAGGAACGGAAGCAAACGTCTTCCTTAACGCGGCAAACCGGATCGATTCGCAGAGTTGCGGGGAAATCGTCGCCCCCATCCGGGCCGCTCCCATTCACTACTTCATCGCGATTCAACATCTTCTTCTTACGTTTTTTCACCCGCTTGGCGGTTTCCTCTTCGTTTAGGACTTTAAATATTTCGATTGCCGATTTTCGTCCGTGGCAGAGTAAATATCGGCCGGTGGAGTCGACGGAGAGTGTCAATAACCTATCGGTCCCTATACGGTGCAAATCCCCGGATAACCTCGCAACAACGCGGTCCCCATGACTACTGGATACACCCCCTCCATCCCCTTCGGTGGGAGTGGGGTCGCGAGATTTATCGTGCTGATCGGGAAAGTCTAAACTCCAAAGACTGAGTTTCGAATCGGATGAGCCAGAAACTAGAAGAGTTTCATCGCACAACAAACAGAAGGACCAAATCTCGTTACTATGGCCAACCAACGTGCTGAAACAATGCTGCACATCCAAATCCCAAAACTTTATAAAGGAATCCTTAGAACTTGAGATCAGAACATTCCTAGAGCACATATACTGCAAGTGGGTAACGGCCCCTTTATGTCCCCTTAGTTTGTATAGACCGGTTAATGCTACAATATCCCAAACAATTATGTTTGTGTCGAGAGAAGCCGAGCTTAATTGCAAATTTGTATGAAAACATAAGGAAGTTACTGCGGATTTATGTCCATGGAAAGTGACTAGGAGTTCGTCTGTTTCTATGCTGTACAGTCGGACACTGCCATCACTGTAGCCGACCGCGAGATGGTCCTTGTCGTCCGCTGCCAGACGACTCACCTCGCCGGGACCGTCTGCTAGACGGCGGACCTCCGTGCAGGATCGAGTGTCCCAAACAAACACGCATTCCGCTGCCCCTACAGCAACGTAGCGTCCAGTGATACCGTTGTACGTAATCCACAGTATATTGGAGCGGGGACTTGATATTAAACCCAAAGTCCCATCGGGAACAAATCTGAGGTAATCTTTCGTGAGTCCCATGGCAAGGAATTACTGTATTGTACAGACTATTGAGAATATACCGGCAGACCGGTATTCTGGTTCAAGTACTGTCCTGCTGTGGCTGTCAGACTGCTTGCAGGTTTGTTAGACTTGGACTGTAGTGTAGTACCTTAATGTTACTCCTATGAATTATGATACAGAGAAAATCCGTCCCCATTCACTAACATAGGCAAATTTGAGGATGCGTGAGAGAATATTACGTATTTATACAATATTTAATTTGTAATCAATAAATAATCGTACATCCTTATATTTAACACGTGAAACTCGAATAATATACAAACAAAATAGATCACGGCGAATCGACCTATGCTATTTTCATACAGCGTGAACTTAATTTTACCCCATAAAATAATTAATAACCGAAATAAGAACCCAAGTAATTGATACATTTCTTTGTATAGTTGACCACCAAGTAGAGCACGTTCCCTTCCAAGCCAATATCAATGTGCACAAAACATAAAAATACAGACAAACAAACAAACACACGTTGTTTTTATAGCAATAAGCCCTCACGGTCTTCTACTAATATGATACTTTGAGACAGGGGGGAAACTGGACGCAAATCCCATCTTGGCGAATTAATATCCCGCCTCAATGTTAAATTCTCAATTTAGGGAAAGGAGCAGGTTACAGTGGCACGTTATTTTAACCAAATCAATATACTAAACTCAATAGAACAGGTTACAGTTATATTTTTTTGAGAGTAATCAGCCTTTATTTACGTCGAATTTCCCCTGGAGAGGGTTGATTTTTTATTGCGTCCAGTTTCCCCCTATCTGAACTAGAAAGCCAGCAAGCTGGCTATAAGAAGACCGTCTATAAGATAACAAAACCGAAAACTAAATGATAATCTATCCCCAATCAAATATCAATCGCAAACAATATATAAACCTCTCCCTCCCTCCATGCAGCCTTGGAGAAAGCAGAATTAATGTCATGACCAGTTCACAACAGACAACCCACCCCAACCATTGGATTTACTGAGACACACTCAACACTCCAACCAGCTTGCTACCTGTCTTCCCAGCTAGCTAGAGTTAAATAATTATACAACGTGCTACAACGTTGCCATGATACAGAGAAAATCCTTCCCTTATTCGCTACCATAGGCAAAGTTCAGGCTGCGTGAGGGAATATTACATTTATACACAATTTTATTTTCAATTAATAAATAATCATACATCTTTATATTAAACACTCGAATATAATAAAAACTTTGTGAGAATGGGACACGGAGAATTGACCTGTGCTATTTTTATACAGCAAGAGCTTAATTTTATCCGCTTAAATAATTAATAACCCAAATAATCGATACATTTCTTTGTATAGTTGGCCACGAAGTAGAGCACTTCTTACCCTTCTAAGCCAATATCAATGTGCACAAACAAACATACACACAGACAAACACACAGACGTTTTTTTTTGATAGCAAGAAGCCCTGACGGTCTTCTAATAATTAGGCCCTAATAAAAATAGTTTATTTAATTCTGTAATCTAAGATGGAGGAGGCCTATCGATAGGCTGCTACCCGAATATATGTTTAAACTTTGAAGACAATAAAATAATATCAGGGTGACAGTTTCCATTTTCAAATTATATGCTGTGAGTATGTTATTGAAAGCCTTTCATTTGAAAGGCAAAGAAATGATCAAACACTCATTGAGTGCTCCTCTCCACGGAAATCTTTAGTAAAAGGCGAAAGATTTATTCGTGTTGAAGAGAAACCAGAGTTACTTTGTAAATGTAAAATAGGATTTTATCTGTAAAACTAGTGGTGTAATATATTAAGCTGTATTTTAAATGAAGTCTCTATAAATAAGTTTAGTATATAATTGTATTTCCTTCTGATATTCATATTTGAAATACTAAAATGACATTTCGTTTAACTTTAATTAAAAAAACTAATGTTAGCGACAGCGAGGACTGGTGTTAAACCACATAAATATTAGTGTTTATATTTTTGATAAACACTGATTACAAATAACTATAATGTTCCTTGCAAAAACTAATTATAGCAATTGATATTTAATTGATAATTAATTTTAATATAATATATTAATGTATTAAAATAAAAAATATAATTTATTTTTACATAGTTTTCTAGTTTTCTAATTTGCTAATATCAGTTTTTATTTGAAAAAGGCTCTTTTTCTCACTAATATTTTTTTTAGTTAATTAATCTAACTTTTTTTCACTAATTTCCAGAAAATTAGATTCGAAAAAAAGACTCATTTTTTACTTTTATAAACTAGTTTTTTGCTTTTTTAAACTAATTTTGACTTTTTTTAAACTAATTTTTACTTTTTTTTTTAATTTAATGAACTATTTAATTACATCACAATATACTCAAATTGATACATACTTTTATATAATTGAGTAAGTTTCTGGTGCATAATGATTATATAATGTAGACCGAGGCTTGTCGGGTAGCTTACTGTACATCTAGCTATATATATTTATTTGAGATTTAAGATTCCGTATTAAAATATAGTAATATTATACGTCGTAAACATTGATAACGCTTGTGATATTTTTTTCAAATAAACAATATATTCGATATAAAAACGTAACGGAATACACTATTTTCCACTCATTTTCTTTAGCGAAATTCAGATATTCTGCCCTCGTGTGTTGAGATTTCCACTCGTTGGCATTTTAAAACTTGCCAACTCTTGTAAATCTCAACCACTCGGACAGAATAGTTGAATTTCGCGAAATTGAAAATGAGTGAAAAAAGCGGTGTTTTCCGCTTATTTTTTTTTATCGAGTAATATTCCTATTTTTAATCAGTGTTTAACTACTGCTCTCCTATTATTTCTGTTATTTTCCTACAATCATCACTGTCGCTGACATTATTGTTAAAAATTAAAGTAAACGAATTGTCTTTTTAATATTTTAAATACGAATATCATCAGCTAACATAATTATTTATTATTATTATTTAAAAAGATTCAAATTTATAATACCGCTCAACAGAATACACATCGGGCATTAGCAATAAAAGGCGCCTTTACATCTGCAAACTAACTCTGGTTTCTCTTCAACACGAATAAATCTTTCGCCTTTTACTAAAGATTTCCGTGGAGAGGAGCACTCAATGAGTGTTTGATCATTTCTTCGCCTTTCTAATGAAAGGCTTTCAATAAATATTCAGTGCAATACTGTGAGAAATCTGGGGATCTTTCACTGAACAATCATTGATCCCTGACCCCTGACCACACATGAATAATCGTGTGGGCCGAGTTGGTACTTCACTGCGGCTCTCAGTACCAACTCGCCCCACGTGATTATTATTCTGGCCTAGTGCAGTATACAGTATTGTTGGGTGACACAATATAAGTAGATAATAATTAATTAATAATTTAATTATTTAATCTTTTATATAATATTTTTCCTCCCACATTTTGCGTGTTAAAATTACGATACAATTCTACAGTATTTCGATTTCACTACCTCTTGCAATACCACTCCGTTGTTTATACTGTATGCTCATATTTGACGCGTAATAATTTAATTGTTTAATCTTTTATAATATTTTTCCTCCCACATTTTGCAATACTACTCCGTTGTTTATACTTTATGCGTTTTAAAATGACTATTTGGATTTAACCGTGCAATACTATTTTGTTCTCACCCAATTATACCTATAATGAGACTATCGTAATTAATATTGTACGGTATTTAGCATTTGTAGCCCCCCCCCCGTCTTCGTTTGGTTATGTTCTACTGGGTGTTGGTGGAGGGAATTTTTAAATGTTAGTTTTATATCTGCTATTATTTTAATTATAGTCTGAAGCAGGCCGTTAGGCCGATAACGTTTACCACATCTAGCTCTATTTTCAGCCAGTCAGACCCCATACTGCCTGTTTGTCACTGACAACTTGCATCAATATATCTACCATAAGTAGAATACTGCCATTGTTTGGCAATACACCGTATTATACAATATACATCCCAAAAATCACATTTTGAGAAATTAAACAAAACGCGTTTCTCCTAATTAAACATTCAAACCGCTGCTAATAGGTCCTAAGGGAACTTTACGCGCTAATGTAGATTTTTTTTAAAGATAATAGACGGTGAGAGATAACGAAGATTAAAATGATGAAATAAAATTATAGGGTGTTTTGCCATTCAATGTGAGCTGATTTGTTGGAGATAGGGTGTTTAACCCTATTAAACTGGGGGGGGGGGGGTCAATATGACCCACCCCGTGGTTTTTTTATTATAATTCTGAAACAAACGCAGTTGGGAATCTGAAATTTTATGACTTTTCCTAAAAATCTATTGTCTTCATGGTAGTGAAAACAGTTTTCAAAAATATTGGGTACTTTTCGAGTTATAGCACCATTTTTTAACCCTACTTTTGGCACTTTTTTTGAGACGTTTTTTGAAAATTACATTTCATTAAATATGAATTGTAACATCTCTATTTTTGATTTACACCGATTTTTTGGTGTTAGAAATTGGATGGAATTCATATAAATTGATTTAGAAATTTCAAACTTGTTTTTTTCGATGGGTGCCAAATTTTGGTGCCAGCACCAAATTTTGAAATAAGTCAATTTTGTAAATTTATTGTTTGAAACTTGTTTTTTACGCAATTGGGGTTTTTTTAGGGTTCTGGATACGATGAAATATATACGAGTTGCACCAAGCGTATCAAACTTGTATTTTTCAGTGCTGTGTGCAAATTTTGGTGCTAGCACGAAATTTTGAAAATCCATTCAATAGATAAAATTGCTTGTGACAATTTGTTTCTTGTGTTTTAGAGGTTTATGGCTGTTCTGAATTCAATGGAAAATATAATTATCGAACTAGACATCTCAAACTTGTATTTTTCGGATGTGGGTGCAAAATGTGGTGCTATCACCAAATTTTGAAAACCATCAAATATATCAATTGATTGTGTCACCTTGTTTCTTGCGTTATACGGGTTTGTGATGGTTCTGAATTCAATGGAATCAGTAAAAATTTCATAAGAGTTCTCAAACTTGTATTTTTCGCCGGTGGGTGAAAATTGTTGTGCCAGCACCAAATTTTGGAAAATATGCAAATTGATAAGTATAAAGTATCACCTTGTTTCTTGCGTTATACGGGTTTATGAGGGTCCTGAATCCTATGGAATCAATAAAAACAGCACTAGACAACGCAAACTTGTACTTTTTGGTGATGGGTACGAAATTTGGTGCTAGCACCAAAATTTGCCAAATTACGCCGAAAAATACAAGTAGCAATGATGTGGCATATTAGAAATGTATTCCATTTGAATCAGCGCCCTCGAAAACCTGAAAATGTGAATTTATAGCATCGTGTAAGTGAATTAAAAATTTTGTGTTCTAACTGAAAAGTGCTGGTTACTTGTTTTTTTCATTTTTTTCCTACGCAGAGAGGAATAAACAGCCATTTATAGTAATCATATAATTTTTAAATATTTTCCAAAGTATTTTGCACCCCAGAAAACCTGTATTGAAAAATAATTAGCCAAAAATGTAACTTTCAAATTTTGTGAAAATTGTGCACTACTTGTAATTTTGGTGCTGCAATATAACCACCCCAGTACATTTTTTCGAAATTTTTTTTTCGGTCGGATCCAGACAAGTGATACCTACGTACAAACAAAAAATCAGACGTTTTCGTAAATATTTGTATATTTTAGAGGGAGGGGTTAATATGACCCCCCCCCCCCCGGTATTTGTCAACATTTTATAGCCCGGTACTAATAGGGTTAACCAATGGTTTTGGTTTCATGGAAATTAGTATAAAACCGTGATTTATTTTGTTCTGCCAGTATGTTTTATATAGCATTTTGTATTACGCATTATTTTAGAGCTTCCTACAGTTGTAGTTGCAATGTATTGCCAAGTTAATAAGAAGTCTAAACGATGAATAGCGTCTAAAATTAATTCCTTCTCAAATAAAAACAAAAAGTAAAGGTAGGCCTACATAACATATTTATTTCACTTCAAAGCATGCTAACAGCTTGATATAATATCATTGAAAGCAATTTAAAATAACATTTAATATACATTTTAATCAGCAGCGTTTTATAACGCCAAACAACGAGTTACTTCGATTAGCTTCCTAACTAAACTATAGAAATGATTGGTTTACATTTACAGTTTAAGCAACGCGTTCCAGAACACCAATCTGTTGTTATGCATTATCGGTCTTGTTGTATTAGTTCCAAGCCCAGGTCCAACCACGAAACACCCACCCTTCCCAGTTCCTATTTCACCGTCCGTTGGAATAACGATTAAGAAAAAGTATCATGATTATCTTCAACGGAGTCAATGGCGCAAAATTACCGCAAACATGATATGTGTTTAGTGGGTTCGAAAAATTAATTTATTTAAAACATTAAGGGAAAGTAGCAGGTTGCAATGGGGGTGTTTTCTACCAAAACAATAAACGAGACTTTATTTCACTTGCTTTCAATGTGCGCCACTATCTGAGGGGCCGGTTTCACCAACTCTCACTAACTGCTTAGTGTTAGTGCTAACTGCTTAGTGCCACTAACCTGAGCCACCCTTATGACTTAGCCTGTTCCACCAAGCTCCCTAACAACTGTAAGTGCCACTAACACGTTAGTACGATTTGCTTAGGGTCCTCTAGATATCCCTAAAAGCTACACTAACTGCTGAATTTACTTTTGTTGGTCGGATTCGGATATTTTTACTTGCGATTGATTACAAATATATTTCATTTGTATTGATTGAACCCTATCATACTGTATGTACTGTACACCACTTTACATACATTATTTCCACTTATTATAGGAAGGGATCTAGGGGTCTTGTTGTTAATATATTGTTACTGTTATTTCCACTTTACATGTATACATTTTACTTTATACACTTTACTAGATTGTTTTTTTTTTCATTTTCGAAGGTGTCAATTTTAATTAAATTAAAATTTTTTATTATTTATTATTAAATATTTATTTACAATTTACTTACTATTTATTCTATATATTATATTACTTTTAATCTTATTAATTATTATTGAATAAAAAAATAATATACATATATAATACCAAAATTAAATATAAAACTGCCCCAGCATCCCACCACCAATCAGAACAAAACAATTAAGACATATATATCATATATGTTACGATATATATATTATATTACTCGTTAGTCGTAACTGTCGTAACTTAGTCGTATTTTGCCCCCATATTAACACAAAAAAACACACAAAGGAAATCCATTTATATATGATTAGGTATAATTATTCTCAAAACTATCTTGCATCGCCCAACAATTTTCCTGCGTCACACGACGAGTCCCATTCTGCAACTAATCCCGATTGAGGAAGAGAATATCTATCTTAAAATTTCCATACATTCCCACATATGTTTCCCATCCTTGCGGCCCACACAAATGACGCTGAGCTCATCCTGTTGTAGATAAGCAATAACATTATTGAAAATAAGTTATTACTCAAGATAATATAATTTGACATGAGTTTAAATTACATAATTAATTCTTATAATAGAAATATGACTGAGTATTTTCAATAAATTTAAAATAACAGGGTTCAATAATTGTACGACAACATAAAGTAAACGAATGGCTACCGATAAAATTAACCTTCGGCATGTCTTAAAAATATACTTCGTATTGATAAATCTTAGTAATTATAAATCACGGCAAATGATACCATCAACTAAATATCAGAATATTCAACTATTATTACGCAATTGATTATAGAAAAATAAGTGCCGACACTAATAATTAACAAACGCCAAATGAATACAAAACTGTTGCATGTTAACCCCCCCCCCCCCCCCCCCCCCCAACACACACCCCACCTAACATGTATCCACGTATCCAGCCATCTACAGTACCTGCAGTATTTTTAATGATTATGATGAATCACCCAGGAAACAGCCTTGTTTGAAATAAAAAAAGCTTAGTGCTGCTTTTAGGGAGGCAGTAAGTGCCACTAAGCATAGGGTTAGTGTTAGTGGTCGTGGTGGGACAGTTTAATTAAGTGCCACTTATCTTAGTGCCACAACACCACCCTAAGCGGTTAGTGGCACTAACTTGTTAGTGAGAGTTGGTGGAACCGGCTGCTGATCTACTTCCTCGTAATTGTCAAACTCCATATCGCATTTCCCCTTAAAACTGATAACGATTACTCTTAGTTGTTGTAAAGAGTAAATTTGTTCGCGCTTATAGACCTTTAACAGTTTAACCTGTTAATTTATGTGTCTTATATTATTACGCTAGCCAGCACTAAAGTCAAACTATTGATAGAACAGTAGAAGACAGTCTTGCGCGGCGTATGACCCACCGTGTGTGGGAGACTGAATTCTATAGGCCAAACCACCCCCAATCAAGGACCAGTGTAGAAGACAGTCTTGCGCGGCGTATGACCCACCGTGTGTGGGAGACTGAATTCTATAGACATGAAATGTAGGTTAATTTGTATTATTCGATTGATCTCTACTATATAATATCCAAAAACTATGTTCACTTTCAGGGTAGTATCAACAGTTCCTTTCAAATGCTGCGCTCTAAATACTAGACAGAGTTAAGACTTACAATAATTACGGACAACGGATTATTTAATCGAGCCACTGTTATTTACATTCTTTAGGAATGTAGTATTATGTACTCGCACTCACTTCACTGATAATAATACGGAAACACGCTGATTTGCTGACTATTGCCAATTTTGTTCATGTGTAAGGATAAATTTAGCTCACTTACGTTGGTTGGTTGGTGTTATGAAATTGCATAAATACCACACAGACCACTGTAATTTGAGCCAAAAATCGTTACTCGAACTTCCATTCTGCTTACCTCTTAATAATAAAGAAGTTAGTTCAGATTATCATCGATTATACTGTATATTCGTATTCTCCAAATATAAACATCCAGCAATAATAATATTACCAAATAAACAACAAATAACAGTACAAGCAGCAACATTTGCTGCTGCGGTGTCGGCAATAATGCAGTGCAGTTAATCAGCAGTCAGATGTTTGCCAGTAAAAAGATGAGTTAGGATAGGTGAATGCAGGTAACTTTACAGTGATCGATAATTCATTCCGCTGTTGTTTCTCGGGCCAGCACTGACAGACTGCCAAAGCCTATGCGTACTCTGTGTTATAAACACCAGTAAAATGTGAGTCATAGAATTCCTTAGAATCCTGGTCAAAACACCAATCAGGAGCCCGTAATTCATGTCAGCTGCTTATAACCAGATTCAGTTTCCTGTGTAATGGAACTCTACGGGGAACAAAACGAAAATCATCTGGATTGGTTGTTTTTGATATCACAGGGGCTATCGAGACAAAGAAACCAGGGTTCTGTTTTGAGTAATTTCGTCAACAGAGTCGTATACCAAAACTAAACGCAACAAGGCGTAAGTTTATGTGTTCTCAACTACTTTGAGATATTGCTGCATTTAGAGTAGTTCGCGCATTGCACAAAAAGGTATATTTTTGCCGCAAAAGCTTTTACAAAATTTCCGAACAAAATCAATACAACTATTTTAATTAGATAACAATAAATAATGCCAAGTGAAAAGAAAATGACTAAACTGAATTTCCCGCCCAACTGAGTTAGTTACCTTTAAGTAGTAGATATTAATGATAAAGGATATTACTGTACTTCTTCTGATTGGTCAATTCCTTAAATAATTGATTAAAAGAAAAGCGCCAGGCAAAAAACCCTAACTCAAGGATATAGGGTTATTTTGTCGACTGAATTAACAAGGCAAAGCACCCTATGTGGTGGAATTTAGATATGGGGTGTTTTGCCTCGCAGCTGTTGATTTGAGATGCTGTCATAGGGTGTTTTAAGATAGAAAAGTCCTATTTCGTCAAAGGAACACCCCATTTTTCTTGGTTTTATTGAAAACAGCGTATCAAGTTACCCCAATTGGTCAAATATATATATTTTTTTAATTTCGAGAAAGGGTGTATTGCCAAACAACGGCAGAATAGAGGGAACACAATCACAATTGTTAATATAAATTTTCGAGATTGGAGTTGTTTTTTTCCTATGTGCGATGCAATTTACAGTAACTATAAAACGTTGTTGAACGTCGATATCATTTAGGCATATTTAGTGAAGTTTTGTAGATTGTTATGTAAATATGTGGCCTCGACTTGCCAGGATTAAAAGACGAAATTTAGATTTCATTATGATTACATGTGTCAAGTTACTCGCATGCCAGGTTTCTTAACTGCAGAAAAACATATCTTTTCACTATTTCGATATTTTCGTAATAGCGATAAATTTATTGATATTCACTCCTTTTCGGTGTGAGTGCGTATCCTTGTAGTAACCTGGAGAATCTGCAGTTACATGTGCGGCGCGAAAGGCCATATAACTTTGCACTATTATTCACAATTTGACAGAGAACTTTATAACAATATGATTATTGATCATTGGACGTGATGTGATGATGTTAACTTATTCTCATTGTTCGTAATTCGGTTCCCTAATTCTTCTTCGTTCCCTCTAGTAAATTATAATATTATACCCTCGATACACTTCTCATTTGGACTTCGGTCACAAGCAAATCGGTTTCCATTGATTAATTCGAGAGTTCCATTTAACATTATCCATTTTAAATATAAGAAGGGAATTGCTGATGCATTTTCCGTAATAATTCATATCGGAAACCGAATACTTTAAACAGGGTGGGGTCGTTACACAACAAACTACGGTGCTGTTGTTGATAGAGCGACTCAGTAATTGGTCGGTTTGTGGGATGCTAAGAGTACCTTCACTGCAGTTACCTTCAAATTACTGGAAGCTGGTTGCCGGCCGTATCCAGTTCTTTCTGACAGATGGGCGGGTTGACATTCTTAAGTTGCATCCTACTTTAATGCAGTAATGCCCTAGATGCAACGTTATTTTTATACATTATGCAGTTAATATCAGGAAACAATTAATAATAGAGTATTTTCTTGTCGTGGATAAAAGTAATAATCTACAATGGCTGGCGAATGATAATATTATGAATAATTTGGGATATATCACAGATGTTCCCGCACCTTTACCGATATTTAGTAGTGAAATTGAGGCGGAATTGCGATCAGTAAGCAGTGAAACATCTTCTGAATCTGGCACAGCAACTACAAATGACTTGGAGCTAGATGGTCCTGGGGATGTAGACGACTATGTCCCGTCAACCGTTGTTGATACAAGTCAGGAATGCCGCAATAACATTACTAATACATTAGAGGATGCTCCGGAAGTCGGAAGTCTCTCATCTCCAACTGAACAAGCATCAGCGACAGAGGCTTTACCAACTGTAGAATCGACATCTGCCGCGGATTACAGCGCTGAAGGATTTGACGCCACTGTGTCTGGTTTATCGCAATCAACGTCAGGCGCTTATGGTGGGGGGAACAGACATCAGTTGCCGTTTGTCGACTCCTTTTCCTATACAGCGGCACCGCTACCAGTAAAGCAACCGAAACCAACCGATGAAATATCTGTCCCGACCAACGATATTATCCAGGAAGCTACTCCTTATTTATTCAATAACCCAGAAGGTGGTCCCCAGGTATTAGAATATGTCCTTTATATCTTTACGCGCAGACAACTCGAACATGTACAAGTGGATGATTATTTCTTTATAGAACTTCATACGATGTAGTACGATAAATTATGTATTGGGCCTATGTACAGTAAGTACACGTTCGTGGGGCCTTCGCGCAGCACGAGGGTTAGTTATGAGATACAAATTAAAATTGAGAAATTCTATCCCAAAATCGGTACTTAAGAAATTTAAATAATTAAATAAGAAATTTAACCAAACCGCCGCCAATAAGAATAAATCAAAGAAGAGAGGAAAGTTCCCCCCTTGCTTCAACCGCCCTCTTAATCTACACCACCCCAACCCAAAGGAGCACAGAGGATTTATGAAAGGCAGAGGTATTAACAGGAAATTTGTGTTTGAGAAGTAATATATTAAATATATTTTAGCCGTGGGGAGGCGACCCAATTTGTAAGATATGTTAAAACTTACCTTATGCCGTGCCGATAACGGTAGGTTTGAAAGTTACGGGCAAATATCTCTCGAACTTTTGACTCTAGATCAAATCGAACTTGTTTAGAACTTGCTCAAGTTTGCGTGCTGCGCGACATCATTGATTATTAATATTACTCTGGCTCATTGCATTGCTGCCTTTGAGTAGTGGTGACATGGGACTAGTTGGACTGGTACCAAGCTAGGCTAGGCAATAGCAAGCATGCACTGATTGTCTTGGAAGGAGTGACGGGTATAGAGTGACGGGGTATTTTAATAACTTAATTACGTTCAGATCAATGAAAAACATATTTCTTAAGCAAATCATTATATTCACTTTAAAATCACTAATTAAAAACTATATTGGAATGGGGTATGGGGATTACAGCTGCATAATTTTTAAGTATAATTATTTATATCTTATACTATACAATAATCAATTTCCATTAAAAGGCAGATTGAAGTTGAAAATGCTGTTTTTTACCATAATCATCTTAATGAACTAATTAACTGCTTTTATCTTAGCTTCTCGAAGGCCACACGCAAATTAAACTTGGAAAATTTCTAAACTTTTCCCAGACTACATATGTACCAAGTTTGGTTAGATTTCATCGAGATTTGACCGATTTATTAACATTTGAAATTGAACATAACAGAACGACAGGCACACCGATTGTGTCAGTGATGCCCGTATGATAAGCTCGCTTACTTAAGTGGCTCGCCCCTCAGTAGATTAGAACATGGAACCAACATGGGAATTGTTTCTGGAGAGGCATAGCATTAGAAAAAATAATATGTCAAAAAATAAAATATCATGTTAGTTAGTAGGCCTACACCGTAACCCCGGCACTAGAACATTCCAACCGTCTGAAAGCAGCTGTAACTAAAGTCGTTTATTAACAAAACATAAACATTAAAAATGAAGAAGATACGTTTACAAATAATCACAAAAATTTGAAAAATAGTTTTAGAGTTTTAAAAGTAATTTTTATTTTCTAGGTATAAAAGAAATTCTAAATCTAGTTTTACAGAAGTAATTTCTAGTTTTACAAAAGTAATTTCTAGTTTTATAAAAGTAATTTCTAGTTTTATAATAGTCATTTCTAGTTTTATAAAAGTAATTTCTAGTGTTTTATAAAAGTAATTTCAAGTTTTATAAAAGTAATTCCTAGTTTTATAAAAGTAATATCTAGTTTTATAAAAGTAAGTTTTAGTTTTATAAAAGTTATTTCTAGTTTTATAGAAGTAATTTCTAGTTTTATAAAAGTTATTTCAAGTTTTATAAAAGTAATTTCTAGTTTTATAAAAGTAATTTCTAGTTTAATAGAAGTAATTTTTAGTTTATAAAAGTAGATTATAGTTCAAAAATGATGCTTTAGTTTTTTTATAAAAGCAGATTATTGAGTAGAATCTGAGTTTTATCCAGTTAAATAAGCTAGGCCTACTGTAACACAGCAAAATAGGCGTATTTAGTAGCTGTAGTTGATATGACGCGGCCGCTTTGGTTGGGGTCCCCCCCCCCCTTAGGTACTGTATTTATTTCCGGTTACTGTACTAGATTATTGTTTGGGTTGCCCCCTTAGGTATTTATTACCGGTTACTGTTATAGATTATTGGTTGGGTTTCCCCCTTAGGTATTTATTACCAGTTACTGTTCTAGATTATTGGTTGGGTTGGTTGCCTTAGCCATTTCTTACCGGTTACTGTACTAGATTATTGGTTGGGTTTCCCCCTTAGGTATTTATTACATGTTACTGTTCTAGATTATTGGTTGGGTTGGTTGCCTTAGCCATTTCTTACCGGTTAATGTTCTAGATTATTGGTTGGGTTTCCTCCTTAGGTATTTATTACCGGTTATTGTTCTAGATTATTGCTTGGGTTTCCCCCTTAGGCATTTATTACCGGTTACTGTACTAGATTATTGGTTGGTTTCCCCTTAGGTATTTATTACCAGTTACTGTACTAGATTATTGGTTGGGTTTCCTCCTTAGGTATTTATTACCGGTTATTGTTCTAGATTATTGGTTGGGTTTCCCCCTTAGGCATTTATTACCGGTTACTGTACTAGATTATTGGTTGGGTTTTCCCCTTAGGTATTTATTACTGGTTACTGTACTAGATTATTGGTTGGGTTTCCCCCTTAGGTATTTATTACCGGTTACTGTTCTAGATTATTGGTTGGGTTTCCCCCTTAGGTATTTATTACTGGTTACTGTACTAGATTATTGGTTGGGTTTCCCCCTTAGGTATTTATTACCGGTTACTGTTCTAGATTATTGGTTGGGTTTCCCCCTTAGGTATTTATTACTGGTTACTGTTCTAGATTATTGGTTGGGTTTCCCCCTTAGGTATTTATTACCGGTTACTGTACTATATTATTGGTTGGGTTTCCCCCTTAGGTATTTATTACCGGTTACTGTACTATATTATTGGTTGGGTTTCCCCCTTAGGTATTTATTACCGGTTACTGTACTAGATTATTGGTTGGGTTGGTTGCCTTAGCCATTTCTTACCGGTTATTGTTCTAGATTATTGGTTGGGTTTCCCCCTTAGGTATTTATTACCAGTTACTGTTCTAGATTATTGGTTGGGTTGGTTGCCTTAGCCATTTCTTACCGGTTATTGTTCTAGATTATTGGTTGGGTTTCCCCCTTAGGTATTTATTACCGGTTACTGTACTAGATTATTTGTTGGGTTTCCCCCTTAGGTATTTATTACCGGTTACTGTACTATATTATTGGTTGGGTTTCCCCCTTAGGTATTTATTACTGGTTACTGTTCTAGATTATTGGTTGGGTTTCCCCCTTAGGTATTTATTACCGGTTACTGTACTAGATTATTGGTTGGGTTTCCCCTTAGGTATTTAATAACGGTTACTGTACTATATTATTGGTTGGGTTTCCCCCTTAGGTATTTTTTACCGGTTACTGTACTAGAGTATTGGTTGGGTTCCCCTTAGGTATTTATTACCGGTTACTGTACTAGATTATTGGTTGGGTTTCCCCTTAGGTATTTATTACCGGTTACTGTACTATATTATTGGTTGGGTTTCCCCCTTAGGTATTTATTACCGGTTACTGTACTAGAGTAATGGTTGGGTTCCCCTTAGGTATTTATTACCGGTTACTGTACTAGATTATTGGTTGGGTTTCCCCTTAGGTATTTATTACCGGTTACTGTACTATATTATTGGTTGGGTTTCCCCCTTAGGTATTTATTACCGGTTACTGTACTAGATTATTGGTTGGGTTTCCCCCTTAGGTATTTATTACCGGTTACTGTACTAGAGTATTGGTTGGGTTCCCCTTAGGTATTTATTACCGGTTACTGTACTATATTATTGGTTGGGTTTCCCCCTTAGGTATTTATCACCGGTTACTGTACTAGAGTATTGGTTGGGTTCCCCTTAGGTATTTATTACCGGTTACTGTACTAGATTATTGGTTGGGTTTCCCCTTAGGTATTTATTACCGGTTACTGTACTATATTATTGGTTGGGTTTCCCCCTTAGGTATTTATTACCGGTTACTGTACTAGAGTATTGGTTGGGTTCCCCTTAGGTATTTATTACCGGTTACTGTACTAGATTATTGGTTGGGTTTCCCCTTAGGTATTTATTACCGGTTACTGTACTATATTATTGGTTGGGTTTCCCCCTTAGGTATTTATTACCGGTTACTGTACTAGATTATTGGTTGGGTTTCCCCCTTAGGTATTTATTACCGGTTACTGTACTAGATTATTGGTTGGGTTTCCCCTTAGGTATTTATTACCGGTTACTGTACTAGATTATTGGTTGGGTTTCCCCCTTAGGTATTTATTACCGGTTACTGTTCTAGATTATTGGTTGGGTTTCCCCCTTAGGTATTTATTACCGGTTACTGTACTAGATTATTGGATGTGTTGCCCCCTTAGCTATTTATTACCAGTTACTGTTCTAGATTATTGGTTGGTTTGCCCCCTTAGGTATTTATGACTGGTGACTGTTATAGATTATTGGTTGGGTTGCCCCCTTAGGTATTTATTACTGGTGACTGTTATAGATTATTGGTTGGGTTTCCTCCTTAGGTATTTATTACTGGTGACTGTTATAGATTATTGGTTGGTTTTCCCCCTTAGGTATTTATTACCGGTTACTGTTCTAGAGCATTGGTTGGTTTGCCCCCTAAGGTATTTATTACGGGTTACTGTACTAGATTATTGGTTGGGTTTTCCCCTTAGGTATTTATTAATGGTTACTGTTCTAGAGTATTGGTTGGGTTGCCCCCTTAGGTATTTATTACTGGTGACTGTTATAGATTATTGGTTGGGTTGCCCCCTTAGGTATTTATTACCGGTTACTGTTCTAGAGCATTGGTTGCTTTGCCCCCTAAGGTATTTATTACGGGTTACTGTACTAGATTATTGGTTGGGTTTTCCCCTTAGGTATTTATTAATGGTTACTGTTCTAGAGTATTGGTTGGGTTGCCCCCTTAGGTATTTATTACTGGTGACTGTTATAGATTATTGGTTGGGTTGCCCCCTTAGGTATTTATTACCGGTTACTGTACTAGAGTATTGCTTGGGTTGCCCCCATAGGTATTTATTACCGGTTACTGTACTAGATTATTGGTTGGGTTTCCCCCTTAGGTATTTATTAATGGTTACTGTTCTAGAGTATTGGTTGGGTTGCCCCCTTAGGTATTTATTACTGGTGACTGTTATAGATTATTGGTTGGGTTGCCCCCTTAGGTATTTATTACCGGTTACTGTTCTAGAGCATTGGTTGGTTTGCCCCCTAAGGTATTTATTACGGGTTACTGTACTAGATTATTGGTTGGGTTTTCCCCTTAGGTATTTATTAATGGTTACTGTTCTAGAGTATTGGTTGGGTTGCCCCCTTAGGTATTTATTACTGGTGACTGTTATAGATTATTGGTTGGGTTGCCCCCTTAGGTATTTATTACCGGTTACTGTACTAGAGTATTGCTTGGGTTGCCCCCATAGGTATTTATTACCGGTTACTGTACTAGATTATTGGTTTGGTTGCCCCCTTAGGTATTTATTACTGGTTACTGTTCTAGATTATTGGTTGGGTTTCCCCCTTAGGTATTTATTACCTGTTACTGTACTAGAGTATTGCTAGGGTTGCCCCCATAGGTATTTATTACTGGTTACTGTTCTAGATTATTCTTGCCATTCCACCCAACGACAACGCGGAATGCGCTGCCTTTGCTATGGGATGTTGCTGTGTCTGTATTGGCTGGATCGGTTTGCTTTATTCAAAGGAATCCCGCCTTACATGGCTCCACGGCGACCACAAAAGGGCTCGAAAGTTGGGCCGACTGGCTCTATATTGGAGTTGGATAACGGTAGCTGCTGGTATATTTGTTGTTGTATTGTTTATCGTCTACAGAGCGAGGATTTACGATTTTATTTTAGAACTAAAGAGACTTGGGTGATACCGATCATTCTAATAATTACAATATTATATGTAGTAAAAAGAAGATCTACATTATTGGCCACTGTAATTTCCTTATATTGTTCTAACATATTTTACCATTTACACATATCTTACCTTTTCAGTAGAAGCCGGTATTTATTTTTTCGATAGGTAATTCATTGTATTTGGTCTATATTTATTAATTGACATCAATAAAAATGTACATGTACAGTTTATTAAATTATATTTAATTAAAATTATCCTGCAGGATATATATATTGCGGAATATATTTTAATAATTAATTACTATTTTACCAGTGCTATTACATTATGTGTTATTCCCTTTCTAAAGTAATAATATGTTTAAATGTTACAAAGGCCACAATTTACCCATTAACCATAATCGCACATTATTGTTAACCAGAACATAATAACATGTAATTATAATTTGAACTATATGAAACACTGACACTTATTATTTTTTACTTCTTTACTACGTTTGATGAACCAGTACAATTATAGTTGAAATAACTTTTACTTTAATATATCAACTAATATATCAAATATCAACTTACCGCATATGGGGCGGAACTCGGTTCCTGGATTATAATTTGACGTTTATTGTCAGCAGGATGTGCATTTGGATATACATTGTTATATTAATCAAATTACTGCCCGGGTTTTTGTTTTTTATTTTTATTACATGATAAAAATTAATTTAAATTTAATTTCATTTTATACATCTATTTTTCTGAACAAAAAATTATTACGTATACAGTAGGGTCTATGTAACTAGAATTGCACCAGAAATGATTAGAGAAATAGGCTAGCCATGTATTTTCCAGTGAAGTGGAATTCTATAACCTTTTTTACCCTGTTCCATTTGTATATTTAGATAGAGACGCCTGTAGTAGTAGTATATATTAGTGTAACCTTTTCCAGGAATATATTGGGGTTTAAGCATGCCTTCTGTATGGGATCTTATGCTTGTGTAATTTAATGAATTATTGTGCTTCTTTTTATTTAAGTCATTTGAGTTTTGAATTTTACAGAATGGTAATTGATAAACTGTTATCTAACGAATAATTGTTTGCGAAACAAATTTTATTGATATACAGTAGTTACAGTGCAGGATCAGGGATAGAGTGTCGCATTGGATTAGATATCATTATTATTGTTTATAATTAATTAATTACTTGGTATAGATACATTTCTTCTCCCTGATGGTTTCTGCATTGTTTGAAATATTGTATTTTTTTGTTATCAATCTAGTTCTTCACGAAAAGTGTTCTTTACACACTGAAAATTGAAATTTAATTTCATTATTTAATTCAAATTTAAATATTTTAACCTTTTACTAATTATTTAAAAACTCGCTGTCTTTCACTCCGTTTTATTATTATCCGGCTACTTTTTCGTAAAATTTTAAATAGTTATATTCCACAGATTCTATATTTACTTCACTGTGAAATAAACAATAATTCGTTGGATTTATTTATAGACCACGATTTGTGCTTTTAATAAGATAGTTATAGTTGTTAAAGATATCTTGTGTGCTAAAATACAGTGTATAAATTTTTAATGTACCTACATAACACACAAACACAAACGGACTGTGAAAAAATATATACTGTTTAGATTATATCTATAAGCAGTTATTGCAGCTATTGATTGCTATCAGCAGTTATTATTATATAAATTACTACAATGCTTGTGTGATATTTTGACAGAATGGCTATGGTTAATGTGTGATTTTATGTAGTTGATAATGTTAATTATTAATTAATAATAATTTATTTTAGTTGATAATTTATTTATGACTTTTATTAAACATTACATGGTCGAAGTCTGACTCCCGTGTACTCTAACAACTGATTGCACCGATAAAACTGATAGCACAGGCTTGTTATTATATAATTCTCTATATCAGAGAACCTGTTTTGCCTGTTGCGGTACTCTGTGTATTCCTAAATCTAACTAGCATTTTTTTATTTTTTTTTATTTTTATTTTATTTCATTTTCATTTAATTTATTTACCTTGTAAATGTATAAGGCGAACCGCAAAATATATATATATATGTCACAAATATTATACAACCATTGGCTAATATAGCAATTTATATGCTAGTGGCTAGTCAAGGTTAGGTTATCATGTCAAATGTTTATAAATGAAAAGCACCATCATAAATGAAAAGCACCATCATATATTCAGTAAACAAATAGTCCCAAATAACAGATATCATATTACCACATAAATATTAACAATATAACTAAACTTCTCTAGAGATAGGCATTACTACAAAGATTGGTAAAGGAATTTCTTCAAGTTATTGGTGAAGCTACCTTTAGACATACAATTCCTAATGCTGGATGGAAGATTATTCCAAATAATTGGCCCTTGTAAGTTAGACCATTTTGAGCAACGACTAAAGACACACATGGAACAAAAAAATAAATTATTAGAGGCAGATCTACTTGATATCTGTGGACGTTTTCTACTTTAGAAAATAAATGAGATAATTGGTGTCGACTGTTGTGAAAAACATCAAACATGGTTTGCGCTACTTGGAGTCTATATAGTTCAGATACTGGTAGAATATGTAAACGTTTGTACAAAGGGCTTGACGGCGATCTCCAGTCGCTCAAAGTAATTGCACGTAGTAATTTATTGACACGAACTTTGATACGATAAGTGTGAGATGCACACACACGCGCACGCCGATCCCCAAACAATAAGAGAGTACTGAATGTAGGATGTATTAAAGAAAATACAATAATTTCAAAATAGATAATGGAAACATATGTCTCAGTTTATAGAAAATAGCTATGGACTTTGATATCTTTTTTAAAACGTAGTTAATATGGAAGGTAAAATTAAGTTTATTATCTAAGGTACCGTAGTAAGCATGAATCCTACCAAGTACACCATACATTTCAAGTTTTTTTTAAATAAAATGTTGTGATTCAGCGTGTCAAACGCCGTTTTGAGATCGATATTTATCATACAAGCACATTCTTTATTAACGAAAACTTCACGAATTTTTTGTTTCGGATACAATAATGATTTACTATTAAAATAAGAAATCAGCTGGTCATAGACTACACGCCTAAAAATCTTACTGACTAATGGGAGAACTAGCAGGCCTTTGATGGGATTAAATGAAATTTAAATGCGTTGTAATTGCCATTGCTTTCTTGATAGCAGGCCTTTTCAGTAGAGGTAAAATCTCTGTTAGAAATAGGGCAGTCAATTTTGTTAAAAATAGGGAAATTTTTCAAAATAGGGAAATTGTTAAAAATAGGAAATTGTTAAAAATAGGGAACTCTTAAACTCGTAAGAGGTTATCTCATTGGTTACTCATGAGTAACGTACCGTTTTATCTCTAATGAGTAACGTAAGCAGTTACCTAGCAACATAAAAACTTGGGGCAATATAATTAGTTTCTTTAGATATTTTCCTGAATATAACCCTCATACACGTATTAGCCATCTTACTATTCATCTATTCGAATTTCTTTATTCGAATAGTCATTTATTTCATTATCATTTAATTCGCTGTCATGAGGTTTTACCAATAACGTTTGATGGTAATGATAGATGGAGGTTACAGACCTTAAAGTAAAGTCTATTATTACGGTAAATGCAGTCCAGTGCCCAGTCAGTACTCCCATTAAGTGAGAAATGTAACTGTATGTCAATAAGCAATGAAGATCATTTATTTCCATTGCGAATTTTATCCTCAAATGTCTAAATAATTACAATCAACATTTTTATCATATCTCATTGGTATCATTTGTTCTTCCATGTCGCGTTTTCCATCTATATGGAATAATCCAAGGAATGAAGTCCTCCCCACTATCATTTACCTTTTTTCGAATGTTTACTTGCGTGTTATTTCTAAGTAAGCAACGTTTAGGATATCATTTGTCTCTACATACACAATGCTTTGTACGCCACAATTGGAATTGATACGCCACGTAACTAAACGAGTTCCCACTTATTCAGCCCCCATTGTGGATGAGTTGTTAATGATACAACAGAAAATATCAGTCTATCAATATCAGGTGGCTTAGTTTAGGCCTCCTAAAAGAGTTATATAAGGTTTTAATTGTTATCGTATGAGTATTTAATTCCTATCAATACCAGTGCACACCACCCCACTGATAAACCCTTTTCAAATTCGTGATACCTTAACCTTGGTGACACATTAGCAATATATATATTAACAACTATAAAAAATAAATCTCAGTGATCTACTACTTTAACTCACTGCTATCTACGCGATTACAACTTTCACTAAATCTAATTATTCTAAATGCTAATAATTTGGATCTACCCTATCACCGCTAACTATTTTCTTAAATCTTAATCTGTGAACATTGTAATTGCTTATATATTCATGTTAATAATTATTGGGCAAAATATACTTATGAATGAATGAATGAATTTATCTGTTAATGGGTCTCTAAAGTATCCAAGCCATTTCTTGAAGTGGATGCTGTCGGTGAGAGTCATCTAAATAACTGTGTAACTGATAAGGAAGCCCACCCAGTCTATAAATCAACACTTCGCATGTATTTAATGGATAAATTTCACGAACGAAATACAAACTCTCCAGTAGAAACACTGCGACGAATTTGACTTGTTCCAGAACTTAGACATTGTAATAACTACAGTAGTACTGATATAACTAATTAGCCACTTCAAAAATGTATATTCTGTAATTTTGTGAAATTTAATATGTAATTTATGTGCTTCTGAGTATGTTTGTTTAATTCGTTTATGTTGATGAGGTAGGGCCTTTATATATATTCGTATAGCCTGCCACTATTTCCCTATTTTTAACAATTTCCCCTTTTCTAACAAAAAAAATTGCCCTATTTTTAACCGTCTCGGCCTTTTAAGGTTAATATTTTTTAATGGTAATTTAAGGCTTCTGGAGTCGCAGTAGATGAGAGGCATTTGGAAGTCAGTTTCCAGGGTTACTAGGGCGCCCCGGAGCTATCTACTTATAGCAGTGCCACAAACAAGAAGCCTCAATGTTATAACTTCAATCTGTCAATAGGGCTTCCGTACTGTACTGTATGTTGTACATAGATTCTTCAGACTTTTGCTAAAATTTTCAGTCTCAACCCAAATATGAGAGTGGTGACCCAGCCCAGTGACAAATTCAAACGCACTGGGTAACCAAAGGGCAGGGCTGGATAAGAGCTAGAACGGGATGGTTGTTATGCACTTATGCAGTGTGATATTTTATAAAGACATGCCAACTAGGCCCAAACCATTTCTGGTAAACTTGAGGAAAGTCACTATTCATTTTTAGTCACTAGTAGCACTATTCATTTAGTTTTCCATTGTGCACCCAATTTGGATATTGGGTATAATTGGCATGACGCCTCTTCGGCCCTCAGGCAATAGATTATGAGATAGGGTTGGGATTACATGATAATTTCAATTAAGGTTTGTGCCTGACCAACAAACCCTAACAAAAAAACAAACCTAACCCACCTCTTACCCAATGCTGCGTGGACTAACTACACTAATTGTTCGGGTGCCATGCTAAACTTAGCGGGATCTAAAGTCCCATATGTTACGATCATCATAGGAACCTCCACAATCTTATGGCCCATGCAGGTTCATGTCATTTTTAATTTCCGTCTCATGATATACTTTATTCTGGATATTATTAGTCGAAAAGGTGTAATCAAATCAAATCAATGAGCGGAAGGGATGAGTGTATTATTTATTGAAATTATTGGGTGGAAGTTGATTTAAAAATACAAATTTTCTCCTAGAGAATGAACAATAAATTTAAGAATAAAATTAATGAAATTGTAGGGTTTCGAATGAGTTATAGAAACTAACTGAACACTACAAAATCGTAGATGAGCATCGAAACGTATGGGTAATTAGCAGAGTTTGAAAACATTCTGGAACATGCCATTATCAGCGTGGATAATGAATATGTATTGTATTTGTACATGACGACAATATACAATGTAGAATATTTCCACAGTTGACATCACTTGGATTATTGACAAGAATATTTCAGGCAGGGGAGCAATCCGGACTAATTTAAATTCATCCTTTTCCAGGGGAAAATCTGATTACAACCAAAAACCAAACTGCACCCTGTTCTATTGGCTTTCGTATTTTGTTTTGGTTAGACTAACATGCCACTGTAACCTGCCCCTTTCCCTTAATATATATTAAACATTGAGACGAAATATCGAGATGGAATTTGAGTCAATTCGGGATCTCGAATATCAATACATTCGCATGCAGTTTAAGGGAATTATATGCTATAAGCGGAAGACTTGACTTTACTTGACCTACCAATCACTCTAAAAATAATCATTTTGTTACTTTATGCTAACCTATTCTGGTGATATCCTCGCAGAGAAAAAAGCACCCTGGACGGACCACAGAATTCGAAAGTGCCAAGAGGATCTCAGTAAGGCACAGAGAGAGTCCCATCTCAAACGGACTACAGCAGCCGAGAAGGCAGTTAAGGCTGCATCTAGGTCCCAGAATAGGCTTACTACACACCCAACCAACCAACACCCTCTAGGACTGTATCCCATCCTGTCATAAGGGCCTCCCTAGAACCTGGACCAGTCCTGGACTGTGAGGGGAACTAGCTTTGTGACGGTTATGGTGCATTAGGTCCTGGCGCTCTAGGTCCATGGCATTAGTTCCTGGTAGCATTAGGTAGGTGGCGTTAAGTCCTAGTAGCGTTAGAGCCGCGTCATTAGGTCAGTAGGTCCAGTCTGCCTCCAAAACTCATTTGCCCCGAGAGCTGACTCGGCAAAAAAGCACCCCCCAACCCCCCACTATGGATTACATTAGTAATGCGGAGACCGGTGAGTCCCTTTCCTGATGACCTTTTTGGCCCAAACCCTGGGTTACCAGGGAGGCCAGATTGTGAGGGGGAGAGGGATTCTGGAGTTGGAGGCTACTCTCATGTTCCACCCCGACCAACAAAGCCATTGGTGAATCTGAGGCAAGTCACTAGACTAGCCTCAGTAAACACCCTAACACTCGGGTCCCCAATGCGACAAGGTGAGCTGACTGCCTTGGCAGATAAGCTTTCTCTTAGTGCAGTGGGTGTTCAAGAGCACCGAATGCAGACTGGAAAGACTGATGAGGTTCTGATTAAGGACATGGGGGGCGGTTGGCGACTCGCCCTCGCGTCAGCAGATGATAGTGGCAAAGGTGGTATTGGTCTATTGATGAATCCAACTGCACATGCAGCATTGGACAAAATAGACCAAATCTCTAACCGCATCATCCATTGCCACTTGACTTCTCATGTTCTGGAAGACTGGCTAAGAAGTTTCCTAAGGTGGTTCTGATTGTGTGCTACTCTCCAACTTGTGTTGCCCCTGTAGAGGAGGTGGAAAATTTCTACCACAATTTACAAGCAGCTACTGATGGAGTGGATCAGCATGCATTCTTAACATTTCTGGGAGACTTTAATGCAAGTCTGCATCAATCACCTACATCGCCCTGGGTCTATAGCAATAGTGTCAACCGAAATTCCGTCCATGCTCTGGAAATGGATTGTTTTCGGCTGGAACCCAATTCAAGAAGCGAACTCGAAAGCTATGGACTCATAGTGGACCCAGTGGTCACAAGTCCCAGATAGACCATATTCTGTTTCGTAGGAAGTACAGGAGCTCTATACAAGACTGTAATGCATTCACACTTCGACCCTTCTCCAGTGATCACCACCTTATTGTGGCCAAGGTAAGACTTAGTCTGCGTGCTAGCAGAACAACGAAATCTGCCTTGCCGCGGCATGACTGGTCCTCTCTGTTGCAACAGCCAATTGTGAGATCCAATTTCACACTACAGCTGAGCAACAGGTATGAGGTTCTTGCCTCTGAGGCGGCAGATCACTGTGAGGGCTATACTGCCTTCACAGAAGCAGTTAAGTTAGCAGCTGCAGAAACAGTTCCTGTATACCCTCGAAACAGGAAAAGGGCCCCCTGGACTGACAACAAAATCCAGAAGTGCCGAAATGACCTATATAAGATGCAGAAAGAGTCCCGACTCAAACAGACTACAGCGGCCAAGAATGCAGTCAAGGCTGCATCTAGGTCCCTGAAAAGGCAGTAACTCTGTTAATCTACAGGAGCTAATAAACCAACAGGTTGATGCCATCAATGGTGCCGACAACAGCAGGCAATCATCCTAGGCATGGAAATCGATCAACTTGCTTACTGGGCGAAAAAGCCAACCAACCACCAAGGAAGGTTAAGGCTGAATCACCAGCCGATCGCCTCAATGGTTGGAAGGCCCACTTTGAAAAGCTCCTCAATAATGACAGGGTATTGCCTGATAACTTTATAGAAGTAAAAGTGTCTGAGTCTGTACTCCCAGATATTCCCATTGGTGATATCTCCTTTGCAGAAGTGAAGGCTGCTGCAAAGAGCATTAAGACCAATCGTGCCAGTGGAGTAGATGGTGTTCCCCCTGAGGTCTTTAAAATACCTGAGTGTTTAAAGCTCATCTATCCCATCATAATTCATAGTAGACATGTACCGAACAACAAGAGTTCCACAAGAAATGAAAACAAATAAGTTGGTGCCAGTTCCCAAGAAGGGCAACCTAGCACTCTATGGTTCTTTTCGGGGATCTCATTGATTTCGATTGCTGCAAAGCTATACAATAGAATTCTATTAAATCGCATCAGGGATCCCATTGAGAGACTGCTCCGTGGAAATCAGAATGGGTTCCGTAAAGGTCGTGGGACCATGGAACCCATTTTGGCACTTAGAAGGATAATTGAAGAGTTATCAAAAAAGAAAGACAGGCATCTGGCTGTTATCTGTTGATCTGGCTGTTGATTTCTTCAAGGCCTTTAATTCAGTCTCCCGCTCACGTATGTTCAGCATACTTTCATTAGGCATTCCAGGGAGACACACTTGCACCATTCTTGTTTAAATTGTGGTTGACTATGTTCTACACATGTCCTTAGATCATCATAATGATGATGGGGTGATGATAACTCCACCTACTGGCTCCAGAAGTCGAGGAAATCCTGCCAAGTACCTAACTGATCTAGACTTTGTTGATGACTTAGGAGTACTCTCAGAATCACTAGAGGGAGCCCAACGGCTCCTCAGCTCATTAGAACAGGCTGCTTCTAGTGTTGGTCTTTTTATTAACTCCAGAAAGACCAAAATTTTGACAGTTAACTTTGAAAGTCCTCAGCAAGTCTCTGATCGGATGAGCATAAGCTCAAAAGATGGTATGCTTGAGCATGTGGATGACTTCTGTTACCTGGGATCATGAATCCGGAAGTCAGGTGAGGACCTTCGAATACATAAGGGAAAGGCATGGGCAGCCTTGAATAGGCTTTCCAGGATTTGGAAGTCAACGATAATTAATCGGAAACTTAAGGTCCGATTATTTAGAGCAGCAGTAGTTCCAGTACTCCTCTATGGGAGTCCATGCTGAGCTCTAACTGCTGAGGACACTAAATCTCTGGATGGCACATTCACAAGAATGCTACGCCGGGTTCATTGTGTCAAGTACAATGCACACATCTCCAACCAGACACTATATAACATTGGAGGTGTCTCATTGGTTCCCACAAGCTTGACACTAGAACAAAATCGCCTCCGCTTTGCATGACATTGCTTTCACCATGAGGACCAGCCAGTGCATAATCTTGTACTTTGGCAGCCTCATGGAGTGAATAAGCATGTTGGACAGCCCATGACTTTCTTGAGACGCATCTTAAAGGACACTGGCCTTGAAGATGCGGATGATCTAGCAAATGTCATGGGTGATAGGGAGTTGTGGCGGTGCAACTTGTCGATAAGCCGGCACAGCATTCTTAAAAATGCAGCTGCAATGCAGCATGCATATATCCATACAATTTTTCATTATATATCACTGTATGCTACTTACAGTATGCGCCGTGTTTTATGCACTTACCCTATTATATCCAACATTTACCTCTATTATTACTGTTGGTCGATATATTTCTCATGTGCATAGATATTCACATTCCAATCCCTCTTCAAAAAATAACAAATGGAAATTTCATTCATATCTACGTAAGAGTTATATCATAAATTTATTGGGTTGCATCTTCCTTGTAGTTTCGGTCTTCCATTTTCGTGTGACCTCCTCTCCGTGGTGGCTCACCCACCACTATTCTCTCTTATTTTTGTTTTATCAAATTGTACAGCTCACAACTAACTGTTTTTTTCGGCATTCTAAAGAAATAGCAGCAACACTAAATAATAAACAGTCACATTGTCACTTATTTGTTTCACTTTTATATTTAACTGTCATTCTACCACATAATTGTCAATATATGTACACTATAAATAACAAAGATATTACTCACTTAAACTATTCGAAGAAATTAATTGCCAATAGGAAATTAAGCATCACACAATTAGTTATATTAACATATTTGACACTTAAGTACTGCATACAAATATACCACACATTCGTACTTGATATAACTATCATTCTCGCCGTTACTATCAACTTGTTACTAAAAATTTCTGGCAACATACACCCTAACCCAGGTCCAGGACGTAAATGTCGCAAACATCCAACCACAAGTAACAATTCACAACATTACTACTTTACATCCACAAATGCTAAAGTAAAAAATTCATTTACTGACATTAAGGACTATATTGCAAAAGACACAGACAAACTGAAATTTATTCATATAAATGCTAGAAGTCTAAACAAAAATTTCGACGAGCTGAAAGAAGTCTTGTTGGGTTCGCGAAATGTTATTGTGTCAGTAACTGAAACTTGGCTAAAGCGAAATACCTCTTGTGAGTCCATAAAAATGAAAGGTTTCACACACTTTCGTCTAGACCGTAAACGTAAGAGGGGTGGTGGTGTTCTAATTTACATTCCGGATGGCTATAAAGCGAAAATACGTAACAAGGACATTAAGGACAATGATAAACTAGAGAGTTTATGGGTTCAGATCGATAATATATTGGTATGTACAGTATATAATCCACCCCGTGCCAACCCACACTTTATTGATGATATTGAACAAGAAATTGACAATGCCATGCTACTTGAACCAAACTGTAACTTTCTCATTCAAGGGGACTTTAACATCAATTTATTAAACACTAATAGTAGCCAGACAACAAAACTGCGAGGTATGACAACTGCGCACGACCTACGTATACTAAATACTACCAAACCAACGAGATATACAAAATGTACTAACACATTAATTGATCTAGTTATAACTAATATTCCTTCTTCTACTGTAATTGAAAGCTTAGTATTTTTTTGTCATTATTCTGACCATGAATATACCTTAACTAATATTGCACATAATATCCCAAAATCAGCCAATGAAACAAATGAGTGGATTGAATACCGGGACTTTTCAAATTTCAATCAAAATATATTTCGTCACGAAATTGCTAATATTAATTGGATCCCACTTTATTACGAATCTGATGTAAATAAAAAGCTGTCTTATTTTGAATCTGAAATCGAAAAAATTATTGACAGACATGCACCTCTAAAACGAAAACTAAAAATGCCACAAAAATACTTAGGAGCCACACAGAAATGGCACACAACAGAACTCGGAAATTTAAGAAAATTAAAGTATGAAAAATTAAACATTTGGCGCTCTTCTAAAGATATTGCTGATTTTAATTCCTTCAAGAAAACGCGAAATTTGTACAATAATTTAAACAAAAATTTAAAAAATGCATACGTAAAAAATAAATTCTTAACTCAAAACACAACTCAGGGACGTTGGAAGGTGATAAATGAGGTTTTAAATAAAAATAAAAATAGTAAATCTGTTTCGGAAATAAGCTATGGTGGGAAAAGTATATTTGATAAAAAAGAAATATCGAACATTTTAAATGAAATATATATTGATATTGGTAAATTTTCAGATCTTAATATTACAAGTAAGTCACTACCGATTCCAAACACAATTCAAATTTCTCCAAACAACAACGCTTTTTGTTTTTCTTCTATTAATATTTTTGACCTAGATAAAATTATACAAAATTTGAACGAAAACAAACCATGCGGCCACTCTAAAATCCCTATAAGAATATTGAAACAGATTCGCCCTATGATCTTATCACCTCTAACTCATATTATAAATGACTGTATTACACGTTCCATTTTCCCAGACACATTAAAGCTCTCAACCATAACGCCCGTATTTAAAAAGGGAGACGATGATGACCCACAAAACTATCGCCCTTTAAGCATCACACATCCAATTTCAAAAATAATAGAAAAGGTACTTGTAAGCCAAATTGAATGCTATCTTTACAAACACAAATTACGCACTGCTTTTCAGTTCGGATTTCGTAAGAAATTTTCTACAATTGACGCTGTTACGTATGCGACCGAACGATGGCGTGAACAATTAGATAAACAAAAATATGTGGCAGTAGCGTTTCTCGACCTTAGTAAGGCCTTTAATTCTCTCGATCATTCACAGCTCATAAATGTCTTATCAAATTTGGGGTTCCACACAACAGCTTGCAAATTAATTAAAAGTTATTTAACTGACAGATTCCAGAGGGTTAGGGTTGGGTCACAATTATCGTCTTTTCTGAAGGAGCAACGGGGGGTACCACAAGGAACACTTATTGGACCGCTTTTATTCTCACTATATACAAACGAAATACCAGAACTAATATCTGACTCTGCCAATACTGTCCAATATGCAGACGACACAGCAATCTATATTTCGTCTCACGATCCCACTGAAGCAACTGACAAACTAACACTAACAATTAATAAAATATCTGACATTTTCGGTAAGAAGAAACTAAAATTAAATCCTGAAAAAACTGAATTCATACTATTATCCCCAAAAACTGACCGCAGCAATATTGACGATTCTAAACTTACGTTATCCCATGACATTCATATTAACCAATCACAAAGTGTAAAATACCTAGGAGTACATATAGACAACAAACTGACCTGGAAAGAACAAATAGACTCTGTAGTACGAAAAATGTCACTAAGTATATCATGTTTACGGAAAATTAAAGGACAATTACCGATACAAACCAAAATTAACATATATAAAACAATAGTTCTACCGCACCATCACTACTGTAGCCAACTTCTGGTTTCCCTACACAATAAATACGGATACAAAGAACTACTATATAAGCTAGAAAAGATGCAAAACTTCGCACTTCGCTCAATATTTAACAAAAAAACCAGGGACTGTACCGGCACTGAACTAAGATCAAAAGCTAAAATTCCAATTCTAACAGCATATCGGGAATATTTTGGGCTAATATATTATTACAAATACCTATTTCACCTGTCAGAACCATACAAAATCCTTGAATTACCATTTATATCAAATACACATATCCATCTAAATAAACGCACTATTCAACTAAGACTGCCGAAAACAACCAATATCTATGGCCACAACAGTATGATAGTACAACTAACAAAAATGTGGAATATGTTACCTTTACCTATCAAAAAATGTTATAACAAACCGACAGAATTCAAAAACAAATTAAAATCCCATTTTCTATCTCGCTACCACCGGGAGGAAGTCACCTAAAATATTTATTTAAGTTTTTGTTGTGGGGGGGGGGGGGGGGGGGGGGGCAATGATTGGATTGTGGGTATCTAAATAAATTGTGTATCTAAATTTAAATTAAGTTGTTACAATACTGTATGTCCTCTACTGTACAGCTCATGCATTATATGCATGTGGTCTTTTAACGCTTATTCAATTATCAGTTGTCGCCTGAGACAAACTGCCTCGATTGGTGCTTATAAATATCGAGAATGAATAAAAGAATTATTATTATTATTATTATACCGATCCTAGTAGTAGCCTACAAAACCAGGCAGGTTAGGTTACAGAGATGACAATAAACGATAGTTGATGGAAGTTGACAGTTGGCTGCAGGTGACAAGTCTTCACCAACCTTAATTGTGGTTGGGGTAATTTGTTCTCCAAAGCGAGATTGAAGTAAAGTGACCTCTGTTTTGTAGGGTTCATTTTGAGCAGGTATCTGTTCATCCAGTTCCTTATCTCTCTTAAACATTCCTCTGTTATCTCCACTGCTCGGCTTAGCTCTTTGCGTTCGAAAACAATGTAAAGTTGAATATCATCTGCATATAGATAATATGACAGGCCGTGTTTTTTAATAACAGTTGCGAGAGATCGTGTGTAGATTGTAAACAGAATGGGACCAAGAACTGATCCTTGGGGTAAGTCATAGATTAAGGGTAGACTTACTGAATACAAACTTCCTATTCGCACCTTCTGTGAACGACAGGATAGGTAAGATGTGAACCATTTAAGGGCGTCACCCCTAACTCCAATATCCTGTTCTAGAATCCCTAGTAGTAGGTTGTGTTCGACTGTGTCAAATGCTGCACCCAAGTCAAGCATGACAAGTAAACAGGCTGAGCCGTTGTCTATGCCCCTGAGTATATCATTATTGACTCTTATGAGGGCAGTTTCTGTGCTGTGATACTGTTTATAAGCGCTCTGGTGCGGTTCATGTAAGTGCAGCACATTCATATGATGTATCAGCTGGTCTGCTACAACCCTTTCTGTCAGTTTAGATAGGTATAACAAGTTTGATATTGGTCTACAGTTTTTGAGAACTTCCACATTCAAGCGAGCTTTCTTTAACACTGGGGACAACACGGCATCTTTAAAGTGTTGCAGGACTATCGCCTTCGTTAAAGATGTGTTGATAATGATAGTTATAACACCTAACAATGCTGATAGTGATAGTTTCAATAGGCGAGTAGGTAGTGGGTCAGTAGGACTTGTTTTAGATTTTGAGTCAATAATTAATCTCTTAGCTTCAGCAGTGGATATTTCAGAAAATCTAGTTGGTAAGGGATGCGGGGTATGGGGTCCTCCGGGGTTGGAGGGGCCGAGTTGGAGTCCTCCGGGGTTGGAGATGCCGAGTAGAAGTCCTCTTGGGTGGGAGGAGCTGAGCTGGAGTCCTCCCGAGTTGGAGGAGCCGAGTTGGAGTCCCTGCCGAGTCGGAATATTACTATATTATTAACATTTTATTTTGCTGTTGTATACTTAAAAGTACAGGTAGTAGACCTACTTTTATTTTACTTGTAGGCGGCCTACCTAGAGTTGTTTACCAGTGAAATTAAATTCTGCAGTTTGAAGATTGTATTCACAATCAAATATAATTACAGACAAATATGGTACGTGTGAATAATATAATAATGACGTGTGATAACGAATATAATTTGAGATACTGTACATTCAGTGTTAGTATAATGTCTGACAATTTTCATTATTATTTCCTTTCACCATTGTTGATAACATATTTTTGCAGTCGACTAATGGATAGATAATAGAAGACTGAATGTGTAGAGAACAAACGAACTGGTTGACAATAAAAACATCTTCGTCTCCAGTGAAGGCTGTGAACCACCATTAGCTTTGCTCTGAAAATAACATTTGCAAAACGAACAATTAATTAGATATTAACAATTGAGCTTTAAAAAGCTTGGTGTTGGGCCCTTTAGAGTGGTGCAATTTGTACTTTGTGCTATAAGGTGTTTTATATCTACTATATTTGGCTAATATATTTCTTAGTAGTTAAATTGAGCTTTAATAATATAAAATATAAAATTATTTTAAAATATTAAATTATATCGTCAAATAATCTTTATCGCTTTTAATTGCTCAATTTAATAAACTGAACGCAGAAGGCCTGTTAATTACTACAAGGCCCTTTTAGACTTGCCCTTATTAGAGCGCCATCAAATAGCTGTGAATATCATAGCAAAAATACACGATCTTTATATTTCAGCCATTGACAATCTGGAAGGTTTGGGAGCCTTTCAGGAATCTGAAATATATAAAAGTGAGTTGCAAAGTGTCTTAGTAGAATTGCGATGTAAAATGGTTGAAATCGAACGCATCTTCGAAACAGCTGGCAATCATCAATTAACTTTGACGCAGTGTGACGATAATGATGAAGTTTGTTCCATTTCATGTTCTGATGTATCAGAGTCATCCTCACGTGCAACAGTAGCTAGTGCTTCTCGTGTGCGTCGTTCTATACAAAAGCAAAAAGTTCAAGAATTAAAGCTAAGGCAATTAGACAGCGCCAACTGGAAGAAGAAATTGCGTTGCAAAGAGCTAGAGACGAAGTCGAAAACGCTAAGTTAAATTGTCAATTCAGTCGAGAAGATGAGAATGATAACTCCATTGAAGATGGACAACTGGAAAGCAGAGGAAGTGGCTGGCAGGATACCAGCAATGAAACTGGTCCTGCAAGCACTGGGACTGGGGTAGTAGACCAATCACTGGTGATATGTCAACCATTGGATCAATTATCCAGTGGAAACATTTCAAATCCATCGGCTCCACTATTGGAATACAGGCCAGGTGAATCTGTTTTAGAACCTGATGACCCTGGCACATGTACCAGTATTGAAAGGGGTATTGATAACACATATTATAATATAGCTGCAGATACACATACCCAATCGCATATTTCACAAGCCTTTAGTGAGCCCATTGAAAGGAGTGTATACTAGCCCAATCCGACTTTGTTTTCAAGTACGCCAAGAATAAGTGCAACTGCCCCGGAGTTTGTACCATTTACATGTACAAAACGAGCAGTTGAAACCACCAATGCGTACACTAGGCCTATATTGAATACCGGTAGTAATTTACTAAATCATAATTTACCTGTAAATAGGCCAACTTTCAGTATTGGCATGTCTTCTAATGTTATAAGTTTAGCCAGTAGTCTAGTGGCCAATAATTTACCCTCTCAACAAATACACAATAATGGGAATCCGTTATTACCTAATACGTTATTACAGAGTTTGTCAGAGCCATTGAGAAGTAGTCTACTATGGGGGTTTATCTAATGGTAATGACCCATGTTATAATTCATCTAGTAGTACCGGGGCTAATGCTCCTAACTGTTTAGGTAATACATTCCCATTGTACCCACATCATTTCCATCTGTATCAAGTAGGCATATGCCTACTGGAATTGTTAGTAATAATAATACAGGCAGTGCTGTGCATCCTTTAAGTAGGAATTCCAATTATGGGAATCAGTCATTGTTTTCGCAACCTGGTCAAAATATGGGATTTATAATTCCCCCTACATCATTGAATATGCTGGCGTCAAATTCAGGTGTAGGCTTATATGGGAATGCTCCTAATAATCCAGTTTCGACAATGTTTGCTAACAATAGTTCAATATTTCAGAACTTGTACCATAACAATCCGGTACACCATTTAAATAATAATACATCTGCATCATGATTATTTCCTGGCCAAAATATGCCAATGAACAGTTCAGTACCTAGTCTAGGATTGGGAAGTTCTAGTCCAAGTAATTTGAACTCTGAGATGTTAACAGCATTCCAATGTTTGAATGCTATGAATATAGCCGCAATTGAACGTCTAAACACAAAAATGTCTCTCCCCCAAGAAGAGACACAGCAGTTTAATGGTAATGCAGATGACTATATTAATTTTGTTGCTCATTTATTTCTAATGTCGAGACTCAGAAGCTTACAGATACTGCTGTAAGCTGAAAAAATTTTAGCTCTGAAAAGTTACCTAGGACCAATACCACTTAAATTAGTTAAGTCTTTTGTCGGTATGCCTGGTGGTTACCATGCGGCATGGAATATTTTACATGACCGTTATGGTCACCCTAGTGTCATAATTCAAAGTATTATAAATAAACTTACAAATAAGGTGGACCTCCATAGTGGAAGTTATGACGAACGCAGACAGAACCTTAGAGATTATTCGGATAATATAATCCAAAAAGTCTTAGTCTTACAATACTTTAACTCCACAAGTGAAATTAACTCTTCTGAAAACTTAAAGCGAATCGTCAATAACTTTGAAATGTGGATGTTTAACCGATGGAAGAGACGAGTAGCAATGATTCGCAGACAGTCTCAGCGAGAACCAACCCTGGTAGAACTAACCTTGTATATTAAGGAGGAATCAGATGTCATGAATGATGCCGTTTATGCTGAACCACCCACCAGTCTATCAAAGGAAGGTTCAGCTAAGCCAGCTATGATTGGAATGTGAAGCGAAGCAGGATTCGATCAGTGCCGCAGTATCAAAAATTACAACTGTGAATCATGCTGTTGTTTCTCAATACCCAAATAAACAAACTGGGCAGAGTAACAAGGGTAATACTCTGAAGGCCCCACAGAAAGGAAGTCTTAAGCCGAGTACCACTACAGTGTCTTCAGATGATGGCAAAACAGCTACTTCCTCAGTTGAGCCATCTCATAGCAGTTTAAGACTGAAAAAAGGAGTTCAGTGCTGTTACTGTGAGGAATCTCATCAATTACGTCATTGTCCAAAATTTAATCTGAAAAATATAGAGTCTCAGACTGATTGGATGTTGAGCAACATAATTTGTTATCAATGTTCAGCTAAAGGTCATAAAATGACCTTTAGATACTGCCAAAAAGAATACATGTAATATTAATGGCTGTAGTAAAAAGCATAACCGGGTCTTTCACTGGCCCCTGGAATTAGCAGCAGTCATCCGAAATAAACCGGCAAATATTAATATTTGTGAAACAATTGAGTCAGACAATTACGTTGAGATACATGCTGCCAAAATCCCTATGGATAATGCAGTATGGTTGTCCATTGTGCCAATATGCATAACAGTGGACAACAAATCAGTATCCACTTATGCCTTACTAGATGGAGGCTCAACCACAACTTTGGTAGATAAATATGTATTAAATAAACTAAACATTCCCATCAAAAATGAAATTAATATTCGTACAAAGGGAATATTTTCTACTAGTGTACATAAAGCAGGAATAATTAACTGCTTAATATCTCCTCTTATTAATAGGAGTGGCAGCGACAATAAATATTGTCTAACTGCAAATAATGTACTCGTGGTAGAGAATTTTCGAAGTCAATTTACAAATGATATAAATAGGGCTGATTTATCTCAGTTTCCACAGTTACATCCTTATGTAAAGGATTTACATGTAGGTGATATAGATAGTTCTAGTATAACTGTTCTTATCAGTAGGGATTATCAGGAAGCAATTGTAGAAGAACCTATCATTTCATGTAACTCAGTTGGTCCTTCAATTGTGAGAACACCCTTTGGGTATTGTTTACTAGGCAAGATCCCTTTAAGTACAAAACCTTCTGTCACTTCTGATAAACCCTTTGAGACAATCAATTCGAGTCATACAATTAAACCACTTAGAGACAGATTCAATTCCGCTAACCACCCCACACAAAGTTGGGCCAAGCAGGAGCTTTAAGCAATATTGGGAGTACGAGGTTGATTGCCGATCAACCTCGTATCACCCCAATAAACGGGGCAACAAAGCCCAAAGGGACACACACACAGCGGGGGTCAGAGGTTACACCTCCGGGAGGGAGAGAGTGACAGCAGCCGGGGGAAACACTCCCAGAGAGATGGGAGGTCGAGAATTGGGTTATTAGCCAACGGAGGGCAGGCATCCACTGAGTAATGCAATACGGCCAACCAGTGCAATATATTACCAGTTGCTGTGTCATTTCATTCACTTTAGTTAGTCAGTTAGTTAGGGCAGAACGGGAACTCTTAACACCATCCCTGTCCACTGCCGCCATCATCATTCAGTACATTACCGGTACTCATTCATTCCAACGTTATTCCAACTGTGCTTATACTTCATTATACATATATTATATATACGTTGTCAACAATAGTCAGAGTAACTCAATAACACCAGAACTCTTTTCACGCACACGGCGGGGACGCGTAGTCAAGATAACCGGGATAAATCGGGATTCTCGGATCCCGTCACAATAACTGTTCTTATCGGTAGAGATTATCAGGAAGCAATTGTAGAAGAACCTATCATTTCATGTAACTCAGTTGGTCCTTCAATTGTGAGAACACCCTTCGGGTATTGTTTACTAGGCAAGATCCCTTTAAGTACAAAACCTTCTGTCACTTCTGATAAACCCTTTGAGACAATCAATTCGAGTCATACAATTAAACCACTTAGAGACAGACTTAATAGATCCGAGCACTTTAGGGATGATAAAACAATCATTGGGTTTAGAGTCTGTCGGTGTTAAAGACTCAGACGAGGAGGATTTCGTTATTTCTCGCGATAGTATCGAGGCTTTAAAAATTCTCAATGAAACCACGACATTGGTAGATGGGAGGTATTGCGTCTCTATGTTATGGCGCAATCGTCCACCGAAACTTATAAACAATTATGCTTTAGCTAAAAGATGTCTTAACCCTATTAGTACCGGGCTATAAAATGTTGTACAAATACCGGGAGGGGGTCATATTGACCCCCCCCTCTAAAATCTACAAATATTTACGAAAACGTCTGATTTTTTGTTTGTACGTAGGTATCACTTGTCTGGATCCGACCGAAAAAAAAAAATTTCGAAAAAATGTACTGGGGTGGTTATATTGCAGCACCAAAATTACAAGTAGTGCACAATTTTCACCAAATTTGAAAGTTACATTTTCGGCTAATTATTTTTCAATACAGGTTTTCTGGGGTGTAAAATACATTGGAAAATATTAAAAAATGATATGATTACTATAAATGGCTGTTTAGTCCTCTCTGCGTAGGAAAAAAATGAAAAAAACAAGTAACCAGCACTTTTCAGTTAGAACACAAAATTTTTAATTCACTTATACGATGCTATAAATTCACATTTTCAGGTTTTTGAGGGCGCTGATTCTAATGGAATACATTTCTAATATGCTAGATCATTGCTACTTGTATTTTTCGGCGTAATTTGGCAAATTTTGGTGCTAGCACCAAATTTCGTACCCATCACCAAAAAGTACAAGTTTGCGATGTCCAGTGCAGTTTTTATTGATTCCATCGGATTCAGGGGACCCTCATAAACCCGTATAACGCAAGAAACAAGGTGATACTATCTACTTATCAATTTGCATATTTTCCAAAATTTGGTGCTGGCACAACAATTTTCACCCACCGGCGAAAAATACAAGTTTGACAACTCTTATGAAATTTTTACTGATTCCATTGAATTCAGAACCATCACAAACCCATATAACGCAAGAAACAAGGTGACACAATCAATTGATATATTTGATGGTTTTCAAAATTTGGTGCTAGCACCACATTTTGCACCCACATCCGAAAAATACAAGTTTGAGATGTCTAGTTCGATAATTATATTTTCCATTGAATTCAGAACAGCCATAAACCTCTAAAACGCAAGAAATAAATTCTCACAAGCAATTTTATCTATTGAATGGATTTTCAAAATTTCGTGCTAGCACCAAAATTTGCACACAGCACCGAAAAATACAAGTTTGATACGCTTCGTGCAACTCGTATATATTTCTTCGAATCCAGAAACCCAAAAAACCCCAATTGCGTAAAAAACAAGTTTCAAACGATCAATTTACAAAATTGACTTATTTCAAAATTTGGTGCTGGCACCAAAATTTGGCACCCACCGAAAAAAACAAGTTTAAAATTTCTAAATCAATTTATATGAATTCCATCAAATTTCTAACACCAAAAAACCCGTGTAAATAAAAAATAGAGATGTTACAATTCATATTTAATGAAATGTAATTTTCAAAAAACGTCTCAAAAAAAGTGCCAAAAGTAGGGTTAAAAAATGGCGCTATAACTCGAAAAGTACCCAATATTTTTGAAAACGGTTTTCACTACTAGGAAGACAATAGATTTTTAGGAAAAGTCATAAAATTTCAGATTCCCAACTGCGTTTGTTTCAGAATTATAATAAAAAAACCACGGGAGGGGTCATATTGACCCCCCCCCCGGGTTTAATAGGGTTATGCAATTATTACAACGTTTTGAAAAGGATAAGAATAAATACTTGTTATATCACAAACAGATAAGTGATTATGTGGAGAAAGGATATGCCATCAAATTAGGCCCCGAAGCAGCCGGGATTTCATCAAACCAAACGTATTACTTGCCCCATCACTTTTTGGAGCATGAATCGAAACCTAATAAGATCAGAATTGTAAATGATGCAATGGCAAAATATAAAAACATGTGTTTAAACTCGGAGCTATATGATGGGCCATGTCAACTCACTTATTGGTTGGAGTTTTACTGCAATTTCGTCAAGGAAGCATTGCGTTTATGTGTGATATTGAAGGGATGTATCACCAGGTCCTTGTTACAGATGCAGATAGTGCTAGTTTTCGTTTCCTGTGGAAGGACCCAGACTCTAATCAGACTGATGTGTATCAGATGCTCAGGCATGTATTTGGGAAACGAGATTCTCAATGTATTGCCGTTCATGCTCTAAAGTCATGCGCTTGCGACAATGTTAAGGAGTTTGGAGAATACAGTAAATCTGCCATCGAGGAATCATTCTATGTGGATGATGGACTACCATCATTAGACTCCCTTAGTGAAGCAATAGATCTCGCACATGGATTAATTAAATGTTTAGCAAAGGGTGGATTTGTATTGAAGAAGTTTCTTTCAAATAGTAAAGAACTATTAAAGGCATTAAATGTAGATGCCCTCAGTCCATTGGTTGATTTAGACTTAGACAACTTACCTGTGAGCCGTGCCTTAGGTGTAAAATGGGATACTGAAGAAGATGTTTTCACATTCGATGCATCGGTACAGTTGCGTCCACTTACAAAGGCAGGTTGTGTTGGTCAACTATCTTCAATCTTCGACCCTATGAACTTTCTTGCTCCATTTGTACTCAAGGGGAAGTTACTACTTCAAGAAATTTGGAGATCAGATTGCGACTGGAAAGATACCATTCCAGAAATTATTAAACCAAAGTGGTTGAAGAGGATTTCACAGATTACGGAATTATCAAACATTTCAATACCTCGGGTATTTCGACAAGGTTTACCATCTTCTTGTCAGTATCAATTACATTTAATCTGCGATGCTTCAGAGTATGCTTATGGTGCAGTTTGTTATCTCCGCTGTGCACATGATAATGATGTTTTATCATCCCTTGTGATGGCGAAGGGCAAAGTGGTAAGTATATCAATGAAGCCTCGGGTACCAAGATTGGAACTTGAAGCAGCTGTACTCCTGGTAGACATGTTTCACATTGTTCAGTCAGAATTATGGCTGAATGTTGGACAAGTTCATTGTTGGACAGACTCCACAGTTGTCATGGGATATATTACTAATTCTTCAAAATCATTTAAGAAATATGTTTCCAACAGAGTGTCACATATTCTAGACATAAATATGCCAAAAATGTGGCATCATATTGCTGGTGCACTTAATCCAGCTGATGATATTAGCAGGGGACTGAGCGCCAAGGACCTCAAGAACTGTATCTGATGGTGGGGAGGACCTGAATTCCTCTGTCTACCTCAAGTTCAGTGGCCATTAACTACTGATGTTTCCTTATTATCGGTTCGGGAGGATGATCCTGAGTTAAAGATCTCTATCTGTGTTCGCGCTTTCAGACCTTTGGCAGTTTAACCCGCCAAATTAGAATGTCTTCTAGATAATAAATCGCTTTTTAGTCTATGACAAGTATTTGATTCACTACACTAGTCGAAACCAATCCGTGCGCGACCATTCACCCGCTGGATATTCCCGGGAGATTGGGTTCGACGGTTTAATTTTTTATTGCTATGTAAGCCTAATGTATTATTCGACTGACAGTATTATATAATCTCTGACAATATTATTCACCTTCGGTAATATTAACAGTTCCTTTAGGACGTGGCGCTTTATCTACATAAACAGAGTTATGACTTAAACTACTCACAACGATATGGCTTAATTATAATTCACATATATGGCGCATTCTTTAGGAATTGCTTCTTTAACAGACTCACTCATACACTATGCTGCACAATACTGCACACTAATCTGCCAATCTTCACTGATTTTAGTCACATATAAAAGGAACACAGGCTGACTCATGTAGGGTCTATCAAATAACATTAGATTCACTTCAAACCACTTTAACATAAGTCACAATCGTTTATCTGTAACCCTTCTCTCTTACCTTCGGTATATCAAGAACATTGGGTTTCGGGGTTGTTTATCGTTATTCCAAATATAATAATTCATCAACCATATTATGAAGAACTGACGGTAAATAGCAGTATAAAACAACAATGAAAACACTGATTGTTATGAGTTTGCAATGTTTCAGCAGTCAGCATGTATGATCAGTCAGCAGTCATCAGGTATGTTAAATTGCAGCAGTCCGCAGTTAAAGGATATATGCCCTTTATAATTAAACCTACTAGTGTACGACTAAAAAGCAGTACAGCACAAAAATACTTCCAAGCCGTTCTTTCTTTGGCTCAAGACTGAATGTAAACACTGCACATAGGCATTGCGTCATTTCTCGGAAATTTTCTGTACAAGGAGCCACAAAAACGCTCTCATTGGCTGACTGAACTGAGAGACGCCGTAGAACAAAGGAAATCAACACGTATGAATGTCAGCTGTTAACCGTAGTCATAGTAACTACTGTTCAAGAGTAGCTATCACCCTTTTGCGTCACGAATTGCCATAGAATCATAAAAATATGCCTTTCACAGTACACATACGGAGGAAATAGGTCTTAGATCCTCTAAAAACACCGATACAGCAATAATACGGTCTCTTACACTTATTAAATCAACTACAGAGTATTTTAATGTAAAAGATAATAAAAATAACGGGGCAATTCAGCAAAGGCTTTTACACCGCTCCCAGAAAATGGGATTTTCAGTCTATAAAATATAAAAATCACAGTTTCTAAAACATAAAGATACTCTAAACAGTTAGTCTTTCTTGCGCGGACGGCGTTTACGCAGTTTCTTGAGGCTAGCAAGAGTCTTTTTCTCTTTGGGGGGAGCCACTTTACGAGGAGGGCTGTAGCTCCTAGGCGAAGGGTGCAATATAATTGCATCAGAAGGTGTAGGATTGTGGTCGAGGTATCTGCCGTTTCAATATGCTTCTCCTCGAGCTGATTTTCCTCCGCTCGTATCTGGATACGTTCATCCAAAAACTCTCGCAGAGAATAGGATCGTCCAAGTTCGATAACTTCTTAGAGATTCTGGCTTTCCCAATCGAATTGAGATAAGGCCAATTCGTTTATCGATTGGACTTACTGTTATAACTTACGTTTATCTGAACAAACGCAGGTTTCCTTTTTGATCTTTATAAAATAGCGTTTAACTCGTTTCGTACAACGCTCTCCTTTACCTTGATGAGGGGTTGTATCGCGTTAAACGTGGACGACCATACGGTTGGATAGTGATATTAGGTGTCCGCGTCACAATCCGGCTAGGTAAGATGGGCGGCTAGCTAGAAATCACTGTCGGAGTGTTACCGATTAATTGTTAGGGTAGCACTAGATCTTGAACAGTGAATACCGTCCGCGAGGATCCGCGACACCACCAGGATCGCAGGTCTGAGGTCCAACTGAGAAATGAGGAGGTGTGACCGAGTGTTCCGGGACTCTGATCGTAGGTTTATTCCAGGATCGTTCGAGCCGAGTGAGCATAGGTGATACGTCAACAAGTTTCGGTTTACGTGGATGTTTATGTCTTTCCGTTTATTAGTTGGGTCTAGGGCATTTATCGTAATAATACCAAAGACGCACGTCTGGTAGGGTAAACGCGGGTGATATTTATTTGTTGTTACAATGCTTCTATCAAGAATTCCAAATATACGTTGGAGTTACCGCGTCCATTTGTTTCTTTAGTGTCTTTTCTTTCGAGTCGATTTCGAATAGAATTTTCGCATTCGAATTTCAATTTATGGTTCCGACTCCGCTGGGCAGGATATATAGTCGACATAGTCCGTATTGTGTAAATCGATAGAATGACCAGTAGTTAAGAAGCCCATATACATACCATTACGCCGCGTATATCGAGCAGCGAATTTTCTATAGTCCAACTCGCGCGAGCTGCTCTTGGGACATTGGCGGTTCGATATAACGACCATCGTCCTCCGCAGCAGTTGGACTAACGTCGCCGCGTATTAAGCTATAAACAAACGCTTGCAAAAGTAGAGTATATCGCTCCCCGATACCAAGAACATCTTCTATCAACTCCGTCATGTCTGCTATATATGAGTTTATCCACATTATAAGGAGTTTATATTCAGGCTAGCGAGCGCCGC
>JAUCBJ010001458.1:0-26988 GCA_032718475.1 Nemertoderma westbladi | reverse complement strand
GCGAATTACGGGATTAAACCCGGAGGTCGCGGCGTACATACCGGTTGGTAGGCAAGAAGTCGATAGGCCTATACCGGTATTTGCACACCAGTATGACTATAACATGCAGGGATATAATATATACCCAGGGGAGGGGGGAGGTATTGCCGATAGGTTTATGGGCCCCAACATGATAACATCAACCCCAGTACCAAACATAACACCGGTGGGGGGGGGGGGGGGGGGCAGGTTGACATTCCCCCATTACAATATCAGCAATACATGCATCCAAGAACAAAAACCCTAAACCCCTCAGACCCAAATAAGTTGTTGTGCGACACGGAGATATGGAGGGGACCGTTACCCCCAATGATATATCCAATGCAAGGAAAGTCGACGGGCCCGAAGGGTCAATCACACCCAACAGCAAGGGATTCTGTATCTCTACCATCGAGCGCGCTAGAAATACAAGCGATGGGAATGGCAACACTCATCGACGCATTGAAGACTAGGATCGAGCTGCCACCAGTGGAGCCCTTCAAATTCGATGGTAGTAAGCCGGAGGAATATCTGCAATTCCGGCGTATGTCCAGCAATGAAATTTTAACGAAGAACCTGACGCAGGTGGAGTGCCTTAAATACTTACAAGTCTACACTGGAGGGCCAGCATACGATATCGTGAGGCAATACCAAGGTATTGAAGGAGAATTCACGACTGCATGTCGAACTTCCTTAACTATGAAGCGGAATTGATTACAGATCCAGTCTACAGCGAGGACAGTTTAGGAAAGGCGCCGAAAGCTGAATACAACAGGCCTAAACCCGAACACAGTGCGGCGAATGCACTACCAAAAATAAGACAATCACTACCGTACGCGGCAACGCAGGGGACTTGTAGTCCACAAGCAGCTAGGAGTAGGGCCACACCGTGGCAGGGACAGAAACATAATAACAATACAAACAAATACAATCCCAATACCCCCAGTAGGCGAGTCCAAATAACCAAAACACCGAACTGCTAGATATGAATCTATGCGCCATGTGAAGCGCTATATAAGGAATGCTACAATCCCAACTACAAATGTCAATTGCATAGAAACAGATTCCACAAGACCATGGACTGCAAGCATTGGCAAGCGTTACTTAAACAAGATCGGGTAGCCTACACTGGTACGAATGGACTATGTCATCGATTCACGATAGGAGGACACAGATTCACCGAGTGCAAGGAAACACCAGTAAAATATGACAAAGTTGATGGAAATGGAGGCCAGATGATGATGACAAGCACCACGGGAGTGAAGAAAAGGGGAACGGTACTACTTGGGGTGGTACCGGTGAGGATAATAGGAGAGGGCGAGTGGTCGGTCATGACGTTAATGTTGATTGACAGCAGAGCAGCGTTCACGCTAGCGGAAAGTTGGGTGGCCGAAGAGATACGGTTAAGGACGAGGCCGAGCAAAATGGCAGTAACCACTATCTTGAGTAAGGACGAGGTCTTAAGGATGAGGACTGGGCGTTGCGAAATATCAGCAATAACACCAGGGTGCGACTATGAGGCGACCATCGATCCCATTCAAATAATAGAATCGATTAATATAAATGCTAGGCGGCCCACAAAGATCGAGGTCGAGCAATACCGGTTCCTGGATGATACTGACTTCTCCGTACCTGAACTGGACATCCCGAAGGTATCTCTCATAGTCGGCATGGATTGCCCGACAGCCCACGCGAGACTATGGACTGGAGGATAGGGAGCGAGACCCGATGGCGATTCTCACGCCATTTGGATGGATGCTCAGCGGCCCAATTAAGACCAGAATTCTGTTTAGCGTGTCGGAATCCTCAGGGTGCATGTTCGCTGGCACAATGAAGGAAATGGAGGACAAATGAGCAGAGGAGCAACTCAAGAGGCTGCTGCGGCAGGACTTCGAGGGGTTGAAGGAGACCTGGGCGGGACCTCGGTGGAGGACAAGCAGGCGCTGGAGAGCGTGAGGAACTCGATGAAGTGTGAAGGGGGGCGGTATGCCATAGGGATGGTATGGAAACAACCAAAGTTACCGCTACCAGTTAACAAAAGGATGGTCTTGACGAGGCTTCGAAAGTTGAAACAAACACTCAAACGGAGCCCCGAAAAGGATGAGTACATCCACAAGACGATCAAGAAGTATGTGGACAGAGGGTGGGCCGGGGAGTTACCGGTCGATGAACCAAACACGGACAGGACCTACTATTTGCCACTGCATGGGGCTTTGGGCCCTAAGAAGGGCAAACTACGGATGGTGGTCGACGCGTCGGCCAAGACTAACGGCAAGAGCTTGAATGACTATCTGCTGGAAGGCCCCAACATTTACTACTCGTGGATTTACTGCTGAAATTCAGGAACGGGAAGCACGCCTTTACGTGTGATATAGAAGTCATGTTCAACCAGGTCTGAGTGACGGAGGAGGACAGCGATAGTCAGCGCTTCCTATGGTATAACGGCGATGAAGAACCGTTGGAAATACCGATGTACAAGATGGTAGTGCAGAACATGGGGGCCAACTCGTCCTCGTTCATAACGACTACAGCTGTGAGAGACACAGTGGAGGGTAAGGAGGGAGAATACAGTGGGAAGGCGATCGACATGATTCGACGCGGATTCTATGTGGACGATGGGATGGGTTCTAGAAACACGGTTGAAGAAATACTCAAGATGGGACGCGAAGTTTGCGATATCCTAAAAGGATTGGGATTCAACCTCACAAAATTACAGTCCAACTCCAAGGAATTTATGGAGGCCATATAAGATAAATGACCAGTGACAATGATGGACAACTTCACAATGGCAAAGGGACAGATTATGGCAGATAAGAGGATGGAGTCGCAGCAAAAGGCGCTAGGGATTGTATGGAACCGGGAAACGGATGAGTTGGAGTATCAACTAAGTCAAGAGGGTGCCGAAATCCATACCAAATGAGGCTATGTGTCGCACATAGTGAGGATATACGGCCCCCTAGGCCTGTCATCCCCATTGTTAGTCACGGGGAAACAAATACTAATGAAGGTGTATAAGTTGAAGGACGATCAGGATGCGGAGATCCCGGAGGAGATAAGTAGACAGTGGAACAAGTAGATGGGGAGCCTAGAGGAGATGGGGACATACAGTATGCCATGCGTATACTTCCTGGACGGAGACATGACTAATCTGGACCTGCATATGTTTTCCGACGCATCCTTGGAAGCATATGGAGCGGCACTTTATTTGGTACAGCGGAAGGGGGCTCATAAGCCCAGGCTTGCGTTTAGTAAAGCGAAGTCGACGCCACCAGATTCAGCATCGGTGCCGAAACTCGAGCTAACAGCTGCGAGATTAGGGGTAAGGGCGACAGCATACTTGATGGATACCATACCCAGCATAGTGGAGACGCACTACTGGACGGATTCCATGGTAGTGTTAGGGTGGGTACCCAATGAGAAGACACATTACCCTATATTTATGGCAAACAGGGTAGACAAGATAAGGGCAATGACCGATCTGGAGAAGTGGCACCACCGCCCAACCGACGACAATACAGCAGATTATCCAGCTGCTATCGAGGGGCGTTGTACGCCACTCTTTCTCGAGAAAGCAGGAGTTGTGGCAGCAAGGGCCGCACTTCCTTAATGTTAAGTCGAGTTGGCCACCAATGAGGAAGATAAACCCAGGTGCGGAGGAAGTAGCAGTAGAAGAAGAGGGAGAGGAGTCGGAGGGGGAAGAAATATACAGCCAATTGGCGAGGGAGATTAAGGAGGCGCCACCAAAACCGAGAGAATCATATGACAACCAAACGGATAGGTTGCTCAGTTACAGCTCCAGCTGGTATAAGACTAAGAAGCTGGTAGCATATTTGAGGGCCTACGGAGATTTCCTCAGGGGAGTTGGCAAAGATACCAAAACGAGACCCACTATCGATCTGGAAGGGGTGGCCAAAGCCGTGATACGATATGAGCAAAGGAAGGGGTACGCGGACGAAGTGAACAGAGTCAAGTCAGCAAGCAACAGCGCCTTTCTCAAGACAGCGAACTCAACGCGCTGTCGCCGCAATTGGACGATGACGGGATCCTGGTGATGAGTTCCAGGGTGGTAAACAACAACAGCCCAGTTATCTAGAGAGGTCTGCATCCCGCAGGAGAGGGATGGTTGAGGTGTTATTTTCAGATAACGGGACTAACTTCGTGGGCGCGGAGAACGAGTTAGCCGAGGCCCTCGACATCCTGGAGGGATACGATGTCAGGGCGGCAATGAGGAAACACCTTATAAGGTGGGAGAGGAGAACAACATACGCGCCACATACATTAGGGTATGTGGAGCGGCTTGTGGGAAGCTCCAAACTACTGATGACCAAACTCATGAACAACCATATGGTCACGGAGGACGGTGTTAGCGAAATGTGAGGGGATTATTAATAGCCGACCGCTATACCCCGAGAATGACGACCCGGAATCACTGGATGTCCTAACACCAGCTCATTTACTCATGGAGAGGCCGGCGATGATTGACATGCGAAGTGTAGATCCAGATGACATACATTTGCGTCAAAGTTGGAAAGTCGCCATAATAATAAGCGCAGAGTATTGGACAAGGTGGATACAAGAGTACCTTCCAACTCTACATAAGAGGAGCAAATGGAGGAACAGTCACAGGGAACTAAAGAAGGGTGACTTGATAATTGTCACAGATGACACAATTATCAATAACCAGTGGAGACTAGCTAGGGTAGTAGAAACCTAACCTGACGAGGACGGAAGGATTAGGTCAGTGGAAGTGAGGATCGGAGGAAAGATAGGGGCCAAAGATAGGAAGACCTACAGGAGGGCGGTAGGAAAGTGTTGCCTATTGGAAGGGTCGTCTTAGAGTTTAGTCGTCCAATATTTTGGACTGAGGGGGGTGGGAATGAGGGCAAGACGCCATTCCCATACATAAAAACAAAAATAATAAGCAAAATAATAAAATAAGTACTTAGTACCAAGGAACGCTGTAGATAGTAGATATTAGTAGGTAGTTAGAATTATGTACGTCGGAAGTGTACAATAATGTACCAACGTACCTAATTTACGTATCGTAGAACTTGTGGGCACTGAGGGCGCCACATGGGGAATTGGGGAGTATGTACGCATACCGCAGTAGAAGGGTACACAGTACCATAGAACTTGTGGGCTCTGAGGGCGCCACGTGAGGAATTGGGGGGTGTGTACGCATACCGCAGTAGAAGGGTACACAGTACCATAGAACTTGTGGGCACTGAGGGCGCCATGTGAGGAATTGGAGGGTATGTACGCATACCGGAGTAGAAGGGTACACAGTACCATAGAACTTGTGGGCTCTGAGGGCGCCATGTGAGGAATTGGGGGGTATGTGCACATACCATAGTAGAGGGATACACAGTACCGTAGAATTTGTGGTCACTAAGGGCACCACGGAGGGATGAGGGTGGCACGTGGGTACAGCAGGATAGACCGTGTAGGCCGCACCAAATAGACTACTGTACCGCACAGCCCATAGTGCAGATATAGGCTATTGTTACAGAGCCAGAAAGCTGTCTGGTAGGAAGCTAGCGCAGTAATAAAAAAATTACATCTAGTCTTCTCTGTACACAAGTAGATGAGTTACTTAAGTAAGTAATCCGGTGACAGTTATTAATAGCACAGGAAGGGGGAATATAAATAATAACAAAATTAGAAAATCAATAAATTATAGCAACTGGGGGGAGGGAATTCTGGAATCATAATTAAAGTAATGGACAAAATTCACAAATTAAGGGAAATTGGCATTTCGAGGGGTATATTTGTACAAATATACCAAGAAAAGCATAATGTAGGACGTAGGCCATCATTGAACGAAACATTAACACCTTGTTTAACGCCCCTAACTTAAATTGAGCCTTTGTAAGGCCCCCACCTCAGTTGGGTGTGTGCGGGAAAGTTCGTGATGGTGGAGAGGTTGGTAAAGAAGATAAAGGCGGAGAAGACTGGGAAGGAGTTACTAGTGGACTTCACGCAGAGGCATCCGTAGGAGAAGACGAAGGGATACTACAAACTACTGAGGAAGGGTAACAGAGCGCATGCGCTACCGGACCAGTTTAGGGAGATGCACGAGCGACGACTGGTCGGGACCTACGGGACGCCATCGTTGGACAATGCGATCCTTGAACATTATCGCTACATAGTGAAGGGAGACGAAGCGAAGTTCGGGATTCCGAACTATCCGAGGGAACCACCGAGGAAGGTGTGGAGGAGGTTTGTAGATTCCATGGAGAGGGGTGGGTACATGGTCCTAGATGACGAAGGGACTGTGGAGGATGACGAGGGCTCGAGAAGGGGGTCGGCGGGATCGGCTAGAACTATATTACTGCATTTGGCTGCGCCAAATGGGGATATCTTTCTATTCGACCTGGGGACCTACGGAAAGAAGAGTGGACCGAAGTTGAACCAGTTGCCGAGGGCGGTGCAGGAGCTAGTGAGGCAGAAAACCACAGTTAAGGTGGGATCGGCAATCCGCGACGACGCAGATAGGATTATTGGACCGGACACCTCCAATCTCCTGGATATGCAAGTAGCCTATATGGCTATGACGGGACCAGAGAGGTTGGGATTGGTGGAGAACACGGGACATTCCGGAGCCGTGGCGATGGGCCAACTAATGGGCCTCGTCTGCCACAAGCCGATGGACTGGGGCAAGTTCCGGGAAGAATACGGAGCAGAACTTGCGTACTCGCTGAAATGGGGAGCGAGACCAGGAAAGCAGGAGATATATCAGTTCCGAAAGGGAGCGATAAAGGTATATCAGAAGAGATATACCTTACAGGAGGACTGGATAATGATAGGTTTATTTAACCTATTCATTACCATGGTTATCGGCAGAGAGCCAACGGCATTTCTACTATCAGGAGCACCTCTGAATCACAGGAGAGCCTTTAAGGTGGCCTTTGAAGGTCTTGTAGAAAACCCGGGGCTGAAGGGTGAGTCGGTATACTACGATAGCCGACACCTAGTGGACAGAGAGGTAGACACACCGTACAAGCGATGGAAGAAACTGGAGGCAGATAGAGTCGAGGAGAAGAGACTAGAGGAGGTCGCCAGGAGAGAGAGAGGAGGGAGGCAGTGCGCAGAGAAGCGGATATAAGGGGAGAGGAATATGAGTTCAAAGCCCAGGACCTGGACGAACTGAGGTGGGGATCGGAGACCTCAGGCGAGATTCTTGGGGACGAGCTGAGATGGATGGAAGAATCACCGAAACAGTCGATATCGGGATTGCAAGCAATGCCCATGCCAGGTGGCTCTGAGGGCGACATTGGAAGGAAGAGACGGAAGGAGTTAGAAGGATGGTAAGTCATGGGTGGGTACCAAGGACGAAAGGGACACGGTGGATCAACCGGGTTACCGGGTTCGGATCTACTCCCGGCGAGAGAGGAAGAAGAGGACAAGTTCGGGGCGATGCCGCCAATAGAGAGAATTGCGCCCCCAGCGGGGGAAGAGGAGGAGGATGAGTTCGGGGCGATGCCGCCGATAGTGAGGATCGGCCACTCTGGATGGGCGGGAGGGTGGTGACGGCCAGCGGGGCGAGGGCCTTCTGGGACAAACCTGTTAAGCGGGCCTGTGAGCACGGGGAGCCGGCGATGGATTTCGCGGCGAGTACGATCACGTTGGGCGAGCAACCGGGAACGGCACCACGGGTAGTGTTTGGGGAAACAATGCCGAGGGTGCAGGAGGACATCGACATGTGTAGGGAGCACAGCGTCCAGATGTTTGCCTACCAGCGGCTCCATAGTCCCAGGAGGCCACGCGGAGCCAAGGACGACTTGGGGCGGGACACATTGGTACACAGCTGCGATTACTGTGGTTGACTAACCCACCAGCAAAAGAGCTGTCTGTACCGTTTCCAGAAGGGGACGGCCTGTCTCTACTGCCGCGAGTCGACCCATAAGATGGGTGCATGTCTGAGGCTGCACAACCGATGCTCAAAGTGCAACTTCCGAGGGCACTTTGAACGGCAGTGCGATTGGATGGACGACGAGGAGAAGTTCCGGATCTTCGAGGAGTGGGCCGACGTCGGAGTCATGACACGACAAAGGATGAAGACCCAGGAGTTCCGGTGGGGCTTCTTTAGTATCAACGCGGAAGCCCACCAGGAGATTACCAAGAGGAGACTACCATTTATGTATCAGGAGGTAGCGACAGCGGCATCGTATGGAGGAGTCATTAACACTCAGAGATACCTAGACAGATGGTCACCAGAAAATAGGATCAAATTCAGGGACTTTCTGGGGGAGCACCTGTCGTGGGCGATGAAAATGATCCTGTGGGACGCTACCAGAGGGAAACATGAGGGACACTCAGTGGGACCACCTGCGAAGCGATACCGGGAGTTGATAACACCTGCGCCCAAAGAACCAATGACGGGGCTTAGTAGACGGTATCGGCAAGGATGAGGAGCCTCAAGGAGGATAAACAGGAGGGAAGGAAATGGCCCAGGCAAGATGACGATAGGGGCAAAGAACTCAGATGGTTCCCGAAGATGGGAGGAGCGAACTAGAACTCAGGAACAGGGGTGTGGATGTGCCTGGAAGGCACCACATGTAGGAAAGGGTACGAACTCCTAAGTGCAATTAATCAAGTGAAATTAGTATGTACGCACTTCCTGCAATTTGATATATCCTCGTCACCATGTATTATGTATGAACAAGCTATTTTATTCTAGAATTAATAAATGCGTATAGTAACTACTACAGAATTCAGAATCCTTCAGAGATGAATAAAATGCATCGCATGGGAAAATAAAGTCTCTTAATGGTATCATATCATATATCATACATCTAGAGGTAGATAGTCACTTGGTAGGCCTATGGTACACTAAGGGCCTCAATTTAAGAAATGTAATAATTCCCTAAACAACTCCCTATCACCAATGGCATTTGCTAGATCATCCGCATCTTCAAGGTCAGTGTCCTTTAAGATGCTTCTCAAGAAGGTCATGGGCTGTCAACCATACTTATTCACTCAATGAGCATAAAGATTATGAGTAGTAAGATGAACCCCTTTTCGGCGACAGTTAGACCAACTTCACACCTTAGGTGTTAAGTAGGTCATTAATTAATTAAACAATTAATTAATTGATCGATTAAACAATTAATTAATTGTTTAATCAATCGATTTGTATCAAATAATGTTGCCAAAGGCAATTTAATTTGACATAAATCAATCAGATAGGGACGCGCGATGAATAGATTGTACTACAGTAGATGAAATATACAATACAATAGGCACTGTACAATACAATATACAGTACATTTGTATTATTTTTGCCATACAATAGAATGATAGATTGAAATATAAAGAAGCGAGCGGGGCCCAAAACATAAATTACCCTCACACGAAAATAAAATGGACCAGTTTGGTCCTGGTTCAATCCCTCAATAATCTGTGGCTGTTTGGGCTCTTATTTTTGTGGAATTTATTGCCTACTTCACTTAAAGAATGTCAATCATTAAACATATTTTCTGCTAAACTAAAAAAATACTTAATTAATGAACTGTAACTGCGGGGTCTATGTCTGGTGCTTTGGTCAGTTTTCATTGCGGTGTCGCTAACGGCTCGTATTAGTAACGTTGTTGTCTATTCCGTTATCCACTTATAATTTGGGTTTAGTTTATTTTTAACTTTGCTCCTTGTGTGTAATTTTTAATTCAAATGTCGTGCCTACGTACAGATGGATCGTCACTTTTATGTATTCATATAATTCTACGCGGTGCTTTAAATTTAATTATATATAACGTATACGGTAGTAATTCTAATGAACACATGTACTGTATTAAAATCGTCAATAATCTACTAAACGGCGTACAGCCACGTAATAGCTTTGCTATATTGCTGTGTTGCCCTTTTCACTATTGCTTAGTTAAATTTTAATTTCACATTACTTTTAAAACTTAACGCTCCGGCACTTATTTCGAGGAAATTAACTGTTTGTAAATACGTAAATTTTGACTGAAATTTTTTTTTTGTTATGTATATTGTATGTACTTTTATATATATATTAGTGAAATAAATAAATAAACTGAAAACTGAAACTGTATTAGACGTAGCATGACTAGACTAACCCCATTGAATCCTATGTTGAGTTATACTGTATACCAACGTTGGGCTGCCACAAAGTTTAAATTATTTAAACCTCCAGCTTCGTTATCATGTAAACCATTGTCAAATCGCCTAAGAAAATTATAATAAACATCTGGTTTTGCAATAGATTGCATTCTTTCACATTGTGTTGTGAAGCAGCCTGCGCGCCTGATCGCACATAATTAAATAAGGCCCTCTTTTAATACATATGTTATATACAGTTTATCTTCAATTTATTGAATTTGTTTTTATTTACAACCCTAATTGTTCTACTGTATTATAATTTATGTTTTATTATAACAAGCTATATCCTGTTAATCTTTATTAATTTTATTTGTACTGAGGTTTTTGAGGGCGCTGTTTCCAATGGTCCTACTCTCAAAACGATCTAACCTACTGTATAATTGATTACTTAAGTCTGCGAAATATGCGTAAGTAACAAATCTCGTTTACCAGTTTTCCTTAAAAACTATGAAGCTATATTGCTTAAGAGTTCTGAGGGGCGAGCCATGAGGTAAGATGTTTGAGACTTTTTTCGATATATTATTACTTAATTTTAACCCCCCAGTCGGTATCTATTACAATATAGGCTATATGTTTTTGCGGAGTCACATAGTAGTCTGAAGTTCCCTAGTCTGCCGCTAGAGGGCGAAATGTCTCAAAGTGAAAACCATACAGTAGCTATGAATTGGTTACTAGGCAATAATACTACATTTTGTATAGTTAGGCCTATTGCTGATCGAACGAAAACTGCCCTGGTCCATGTGAGGATCGAACCCACGAACTACTGGAGATGTGAATTCAAAGCAACCACTACACCAAGGTGGAACAGTAACGTTCGAATTTGTTCGTTAACGTTCGAATTTGTAAGACTCTGATTTAAGACCTGAGGCACTCCCCACAGCCATAGCCACAGCCACAGCCACAACCACAGCCATAGCCACAGCCACAGCCACAGCCACAGCCACAGCCACAGCCACAGCCACAGCCACAGCCACAGCCACAGCCACAGCCACAGCCACAGCCACAGCCACAGCCACAGCCACAGCCACAGCCACAGCCACAGCCACAGCCACAGCCACAGCCACAGCCACAGCCACAGCCACAGCCACAGCCACAGCCACAGCCACAGCCACAGCCACAGCCACAGCCACAGCCACAGCCACAGCCACAGCCACAGCCACAGCCACAGCCACAGCCACAGCCACAGCCACAGCCACAGCCACAGCCACAGCCACAGCCACAGCCACAGCCACAGCCACAGCCACAGCCACAGCCACAGCCACAGCCACAGCCACAGCCACAGCCACAGCCACAGCCACAGCCACAGCCACAGCAACAGCAACAGCCACAGCCACAGCCACAGCCACAGCCACAGCCACAGCCACAGCCACAGCCACAGCCACAGCCACAGCCACAGCCACAGCCACAGCCACAGCCACAGCCACAGCCACAGCCACAGCCACAGACCACAGCCACAGCCACAGCCACAGCCACAGCCACAGCCACAGCCAACAGCCACAGCCACAGCCACAGCCAATGCCACAACCACAGCCGCAGCCACAGCAACAGCCAAAGCCACAGCACACCACAGCCACAGCCACAGCCACAGCCACAACCACAGCCATAGCCACAGCCACAACCACAACCACAGCCACAGCCACAATCACAGCCACAGCCACAGCCACAGCCACAGCCACAGCCACAGCCATAGCCACAGCCACAGCCACAGCCACAGCCACAGCCACAGCCACAGCCACAGCCACAGCCACAACCACAACCGCAGCCACAACCACAACCACAGCCACAGCCACAGCCACAGCCACAGCCACAGCCACAGCCACAGCCACAGCCACAGCCACAGCCACAGCCACAGCCACAGCCACAGCCACAGCCACAGCCACAGCCACAGCCACAGCCACAGCCACAGCCACAGCCACAGCCACAGCCACAGCCACAGCCACAGCCACAGCCACAGCCACAGCCACAGCCACAGCCACAGCCACAGCCACAGCCACAGCCACAGCCACAGCCACAGCCACAGCCACAGCCACAGCCACAGCCACAGCCACAGCCACAGCCACAGCCACAGCCACAGCCACAGCCACAGCCACAGCCACAGCCACAGCCACAGCCACAGCCACAGCCACAGCCACAGCCACAGCCACAGCCACAGCCACAGCCACAGCCACAGCCACAGCCACAGCCACAGCCACAGCCACAGCCACAACCACAGCCACAACCACAGCCACAGCCACAGCCACAACCACAGCCACAGCCACAGCCACAGCCACAGCCACAGCCACAACCACAGCCACAGCCACAGCCACAGCCACAACCTCAGCCACAGCCTCACCGTCAGCCACAGCCTCACCTTCAGCTACCACTTCTCCCCACAGGAGAATATTTGTTTATCTGTTGTCAAAATGTTTAACTAATTTGATGTTTTGGTTACTCATTCATTATGCATTTAAAATAGGATCAAGTTGACTTTATTTGTTTAATTAAGCATATTATTATGAAATTACATAATTAATACGACTAAATATAATAAATATTTCAAACATATACAATATTTCAGTTATAATTAATGTCTCGCATTAACTGTACGACTGTTCATACTCCTAGGTCGTAATACAACAGTTGCTGGAGATATAACTTTTCCATTCCCTACTCTGATTTTCTGTCCATTTTCATTGTCATTCTCCTCTGATGCTTCCTCACTGTCATCGCTACTCTCCTCTGATTCTTCCTCACTGTCATCGCTACTCTCCTCCGATTCATCCTCATCACTCTCATTTCCATCATTATCACTCTCCTTATGCGAATGTTTCTGCATTTCATTCAATTGTCTAATTATTTTCTGCAATTTATTTTTATTTCCTAATACATGTCTTAATATCTCCTCATTATCTGAGTCATTCTCCTCCCCACTTTCATGTTCCTCGACTTCTTTCTCGCTCTCATTTTCTTCACCACCACTCTCATATTCTTCTTTCTCTATCTCACTCTCCGTTTCATCATTCTCACTTTCCTCTGATTTATCATCTTCCTCACTCTCATCGTCCTTTTCACTATGTGGCTATTTCTGTATATTTTTCAAAATATTCATGATTTTCTCGAATTTATGTTTCATCATTTGTTTAATCTCTAGAAAATCACTCTCAACTCTCTTTTTGTTCTCTTCTTCACTAAAAATATCATCATTATTTTTTAATTTCTTTGGGGAAGGTTCTATTACACCTTCCTTTCTATGTATACTCATATGGCGGGATATACTGTCTCGTCTTATTTCTTTATCACAAACCATGCATTTTTCATAACTAGGCATTATATAGCAATGTCAATTAATAGTATTGAATTTTCGATAAATGATTTTACAAAATTTTAAATAAATAAAACTTTTATTAAAATAAATAAAACTTTTAAAAATGAAAATTAGAGAATGAATGGGAATGCAGTGAATGGGGGCTATTTATAGAGGGAGGCTAGAATGGAGTTGTGAAAAAAGAATAATCTATTGCAAACCAGATGTTTCTTGAATTTTTCTCAGGCGTATTTGACAATAAAGTGGCTGAAGGTGAGGCTGAGGCTGTGGCTGAGAGTGAGGCTGTGGCTGAGGCTGTGGCTGTGGCTGTGGCTGTGGCTGTGGCTGTGGCTGTGGCTGTGGTTGTGGCTGTGGCTGTGGCTGTGGCTGTGGCTGTGGCTGTGGCTGTGGCTGTGGCTGTGGCTGTGGCTGTGGCTGTGGCTGTGGCTGTGGCTATGGCTGGGTGGGCTGTGGCTGTGGCTGTGGCTGTGGCTGTGGCTAGTGGTTGTGGGGAGTGCCTCAGGTCTTAAATCAGAGTCTTACAAATTCGAACGTTAACGAACAAATTCGAACGTTACTGTTCCACCTTGGTGTAGTGGTTGCTTTGAATTCACATCTCCAGTAGGTCGTGGGTTCGATCCTCACATGGACCAGGGCAGTTTTCGTTCGATCAGCAATAGGCCTAACTATACAAAATGTAGTATTATTGCCTAGTAACCAATTCATAGCTACTGTATGGTTTTCACTTTGAGACATTTCGCCCTCTAGCGGCAGACTAGGGAACTTCAGACTACTATGTGACTCCGCAAAAAGATATAGCCTATATTGTAATAGATACCGACTGGGGGGTCAAAATTAAGTAATAATATATCGAAAAAAGTCTCAAACATCTTACCTCATGGCTCGCCCCTCAGAACTCTTAAGCAATATAGCTTCATAGTTTTTAAGGAAAACTGGTAAACGAGATTTGTTACTTACGCATATTTCGCAGACTTAAGTAATCAATTATACAGTAGGTTAGATCGTTTTGAGAGTAGGACCATTGGAAACAGCGCCCTCGAAAACCTCAGTACAAATAAAATTAATAAAGATTAACAGGATATAGCTTGTTATAATAAAACATAAATTATAATACAGTAGAACAATTAGGGTTGTAAATAAAAACAAATTCAATAAATTGAAGATAAACTGTATATAACTTATGTATTAAAAGAGGGCCTTATTTAATTATGTGCGATCAGGCGCGCAGGCTGCTTCACAACACAATGTGAAAGAATGCAATCTATTGCAAACCAGATGTTTATTCTAATTTCTTGGGCGATTTGACAATGGTCTACATGATAACGAAGCTGAAGGTTTAAATAATTTAAACTTTGTGGCAGCCCCACGTTGGTATACAGTATAACTCAACATAGGATTCAATGGGGTTAGTCATGCTACGTCTAATAAGAGCCCAAACAGCCACAGATTATTGAGGGACTGAACCAGGACCAAACTGGCCCATTTTATTTTCGTGTGAGGGTAATTTATGTTTTGGGCCCCGCTCGCGTCTTTATATTTCATTCTATCATTCTATTGTACGGCAAAAATAATACAAATGTACTGTATATTGTATTGTACAGTGCCTATTGTATTGTATATTTCTATCTACTGTAGTACAATCTATTCATCGCGCGTCCCTATCTGATTGATTTGTGTCAAATTAAATTGCCTTTGGCAACATTATTTGATACAAATCGATTGATTAAACAATTAATTAATTGTTTAATCGACCAATTAATTAATTGTTTAATTAATTAATGACCTACTTAACACCTAAGGTGTGAAGTTGGTCTAACTGTCGCAGAAATGGGGTAACCATTACTACTATTATGCACTGGCTGGTCTTCACAGTGAAAGCAATGTCATGCAAAGTGGAGGCGGCTTCTTCTAATGTCAAGCTTGAGGGAACCAATGAGGCTCCTCCAATGTTATATAGTGTCTGGTTGGAGATGTGTGTATTGTACTTGACACAATGAACCCGGCGTAGCATTCTAGTGAATGTACCATCCAGAGATTTGGTGTCCTCTGCAGTTAGAGCCCAGCATGGACTCCCATAGAGGAGTACTGGAATGACAGCTGCTCGAAATAATCTCAGACTTTAAGTTTCCAATGAATTCTATGAGACTTCCAAATCCTGGAAAGCCTATTTAAGGCTAAGGCTGCCCATGCCTTTCCATTACATATTCGAAGGTCCTCATCTGACTTCCGGATCCATGATCCCAGGTAACAGAAGTCATCCACATCCTCAAGCATACCATCCTTTGAGCTTATGCTCATCTGTTCAGAGCCTTGCTGAAGACTTTCAAAGTTAAATGTCAAAATTTTGGTATTTCTGGAGATAAAATAGACCAACACTAGAAGCAGCCTAGCCTGTTCTAATGAGCTGGGAAGCCATTGGGTTCCCTCTAGTGATTCTGAGAGTACTCCAAGTCATCAGCAAAGTCTAGATCAGTTAGGTACTTGGCAGGATTTCCTCGACTTCTGGAGCCAGTAGGTGGAGTTACCATCACCCCACCATCATTATGATGATCTAAGGACATGCGTAGTACATAGTCAATCACAATCATGAACAAGAATGGCACAAGTGTGTCTCCCTGGAGGACTCCCCATAACACTTCAAATAGTTATGTGTCACTGTCAACAGTAGACACAAATGTTGTTGAACCACCGTATACTGATCTGGTTGCTGCTATAATTTCATCAGGAATCCCATATAATGAAAGTATGCTGAACATACGTGAGCGAGAGACTGATTCAAAGACCTTGAAGAAGTCAAGAAAGATAACAGCCAGATGCCTGTCTTTCTTTTTTGATAACTCTTCAATCATCCTTCTAAGTGCCAAAATGGGCTCCATGGTCCCACGACCTTTATGGAACCCATTCTTATTTCCATGGAGCAGTCTCTCAAAGGGAACCCTGATGCGATTTAATAGAATTATATTGTATAGCTTTGCAGTAATCGAGATTAATGAGATTCCCCAAAAAGAACCATAGAGTGTTAGGTTGCCCTTCTTGGGAACTGGAACCAACTTATTTGTTTTCATTTCTTGTGGGACTCCTGTTGTTCTGTACATGTCTACTATGATGGGATAGATGAGCTCTAAACACACAGGTATTTTAAAAATCTCATGGGGACACCATCTACTCCACTGGCACGATTGGTCTTAATGCTCTTTACTGCAGCCTTCACTTCTGCAAAGCAGATATCTCCCTTGTGAATATCTGGGAGTACAGACACAGACACTTTTACTTCTATAAAGTTATCAGGCAATACCCTGTCAGCAATACCAATGCCCTACTAGCTTTAGTGCTCTTGTCTACCGATCAGCTTCCAGCTGTCATCTGATCCCTGGTTGCATTGTATGCACGTAGGTTTGCAGAGAAATTGCATTTATTTGTTGAACATACTATAACTACCAGTAAGTTTTCTATTATTAGCAGTTGGAATTAAATATAATATACATAATTAACAAACTAGTAATCATGCTTTCTTATTATTTATATCTGTATGGTTCTATTTCTACCTGACCAGTAGTGTCGGCCTTCAAATCAACATCAATAATATTATTTAAATAAGTTTAAAAAATCGTTTTTTATAACATTATATTTACTTGAAAGAAAAAGTGAGAGAACAGAGTGCCCATTTCATTTTGGTCGTTAGCATCCACCATCCATTTTGTATTTCCAATGAACCCACTGAATATACTGACATCTTCATCACCACCAAAAGCCATTGCATAACCAAAGGCCCAGTAAGAAAGTCCACCGAAAACAACATCAACACAATTCTTTACCATTATGTTCACCTGAAATGCGATAAAATGAGTACCAACAATATAGTAAGAGTATGAAGTATGAGACAATTGAATGTTTTATATATAAACAAGTTTATCATGAATACTCGCTTATTCTCAAATCTGATTGGCCAAACAATAGGGTGATATAACTGCATATCACCCAGCTGAAGCCAAAATACCCAATGTAATTATATCAACACTCCTAATACAAAATTCTAGAACTTAAATAACTGTATATCACCAAGCCAAATCCAAAATACCCAATGTAACTATATTAACACTCCTAATAAAAAATTCTAAAACTTACACATTTATTGTTGTGTTTTAGACAATATTTTTTTCACAGTCTTCCCAAAGTTGAAAGAATTTAACTCCATTCCCAACTGATTTAAATCACTTTTGTAGCTAATTATAATATAACAGTTGCCAACCAGGAGCTAATATTGAAGTCCGCACTATACTGTAGTATAGTGTGTATTATAGTGTGTAGTAATGTGTGCCGTTTTTTGAAAATATTGCATCAACTTTTCGGTTAGAGTTCCTTATAGCACTACATTTATAAATCATATATCATTGATAAAATGGCAACATTGAGGAGTTGCAGAACAATACGAAATTATTATATACTATTCTAGACCATAAATACAATAAAAAATTTAATGTTCTAGAACATATAGCTAGTTTTTTTTATTTTAAAATAGCTAGTAAATTAAAATGAAATATTTTTAAGTACATTTCTTAATACTTTTAAATGAATATTGATTAGAGTTTTTATGGGTTTATTCTTTTTTTCTTTTTATGTTTTTTTTTGAGTTTCGAGTTTACTTATTAAAATTTTTATTTTGAGTTTTATCACAAAACATGCTCACACACTGGCTGTACTACAGTACAGTATTATTACTGCAGTGCTTAAATTCGTCATAAGATGAGTTTCAGCAACAATAATAGACCTAATAATAGAAAGAGATTTGCAGCAGATGCTTCCGGTGACAGACAGCAACACTTGCTAAACATGAAAGACAGTCAGAACACGAAAAGCGCAACAATTTCCCATCTGACAATTTTAAAATGTTTCTTGAAGAAACGGGCTGTAAAGCACTTGAACACCATAAATACAAAGATCTCCCTGATATGCTGAAAAAATTCTATGCAAACGAGAAAAAGGAAGATAAGGATATTTATAAACTTAACTCATTAAAATCAATACGATCCTCTATCTGCCGACACCTGAAAAAAAAACGATAAAAATCGATATCATTATAGACAAAGGGTTCACTAGGTCAAATGAAATGTTTGCGGCAATGACGAACTTGAACTTGAATATATTTTCAACATCAACATTCGAATATATAGTTTAAAACATCACTATTGGAAAGGAACCACAACACCAGTTGTGATGAAGCAAATTATTGGATGAGTATTTGGGGTGATTCCTATATGAGTGAATACAATTATGATAATGGTCTGGATGGCATCTTAGAGCTAGTGAGCGCTACCACCCAGTGACAGTGACACGGTGATTGAACCTGAATAAAATCAGGTTTAAAAATACGATGTAATAATAACAGTTTGTAGAAGGGGAAGGGGGGGGGGGGGGGGGGCACGTTGCTTGCAGATTATACAAATTAAAAAAGAAGTGGCATAAAGTGAAATGGTGTAAATAATTAAGTGGCATACAATATTGAATAACTTTATTTTATTTCATCGCAATAGCTCCACATCGGTTTAACGTTTACAACAGTGAGTTACAGCATTGTAATTCATTAGTAGGGTGAGTAGAGTCGTATTTAGAATAGAATAGTTATTTATATTGTGTTTTCTCCCAGTAGATATTGTTTATAGGCCTTTGAGAAGGACGACTTTGAGGTTTTTGTTCGTATATTGTGGTGGATATTATTCCAAATTGAAGGGCGCTTGCCAATGGCTGAAAGTGATACACCTAATAAATTTATTTATTTTTACTCTAAGAGGTTTTAGCGTAGAGGCATAGGTACTTCCCCAAAGTAGAAGTCCATAGTTTAAGTAAGGATGTATTAGGCCAAAGTAGAGTTGTCGCAAGATATGTAGCGGGAAGATATGGCGCAGTTTATAGAATATGCCTGTTGTTCTAGAGATTTTTTTTAAGGATACAAGTAATTGTGTTCTTTCCATACTAGTTTGTTGTCCACCCATATCCCAAGGAATTTAGTAGTGGACGTATATGAGTTAATAGTTAGTTGAGGGATATGAGTGACATCTCGAATTGTGTTGGAAAATATTGTATACTCTGTTTTCTTCAAATTTAGAGATAACCTATTTGCTATTAGCCAATCCGCTATCTTATTTAGTTCTGTAGAAGAGTTAGAAATTAGATTATGAATATTAGCATCAGTTATAAAGTGTAGTGTCGTCCGCAAATAGGGTAGCTAGTAAGTTAGTAGAATTCGGTAGATCGTTGATGTAGAGTAGGAACAAAAGAGATGGCCTAAGGACTAAACGACAAGGGAAGGCGGTAGGTAACAGTAAACAAATACCACAAATCACTTTACATTTAACTACAAAAAGAACTGTGATCCAACAAGGTTACAATAGCAAAATCGATTTATTTGCCTCAGGTTTTATAAACGGATATCACCTTCTGGGACAGGCGATAATCTCTGTATATATAATATAATATACAATATATAAAAACAGTTATAAGGAAAATAAACTATGCTTTATATACCGCTAGTCCTGAGATTACTTACTTCCCAACATTTCAAGCACAGTGAATAAAATAGATCGAAAGCGTATTGTTATTAATGGACGTTGACATTTGAGAGATCTTGATTGAAATTATACTAATATCACTTATATCATACATGATAGTCATTACACTAGTGTTTATTTTGTAGATTTTAGTGATATGATGGTATCAATGACCAATGATGATGATAATGATGGATGTATGATTGAAAATAATGAGCTAGCTTCTTGTTGGTTACCATGCTGTCAACCTGTTTCCTCCCCATTCCTGTTAACCCCCCACCCCCCCCCCCCCCCTGTGTTGTTACCCCCCCCCCCCCCCCTCCCCAATTCCTGTTACCTCCTTATTCGGGTGGCCCAAAATTGTATGTAAAATTTTAAGGTAAAAATATTTTGCAAGAAAAAAATAATTTTATAGTCTGCAAGTCTAGAAATAAATAATATATTTTTAGAAAATATTTATATTTAGGGGTGGCCCTAAATATTTGGTGGTGTAATATCACTATTATCGGGTGATTGATTTTACATGAAAGTGAAAGTACTCGAATGGTGGTTGACAGCTGACCGTGACCAGTCTGGTATTTCCCTATGTACTGTAGGTAGACATAATTAATGTGTTAAAAGTAGGCCTACTGCTGTACTGTACTGTCAGGAAAAGAAAGTTAATGATTTAAAAGATAACCTCGAAGACTAATTTGATATAGCACTTTCGGATGCTCTTACCATGGATAAAAATTGAAGAGGATAGATAATTCTTACTTGCTCAGCATGAAAAAGGATGGCGTGGAACACTAGGACCTGTCGATACAACAATGATGAGAAAAGATAAAAAGAAACTAGCTAAAAGGTAGCTTTGGAACATAAGCGATAGGTGAATGCTATTGAATTGTCAAAGTTGGACCAGGCAGCTGCAATTCTCGACAGCAGATTACAGTTGAGGCAACGCGAAGGCACCTCTCCTCTCTCTTTTTCTGGTTATTCAATTTATAAAGCAGGGAGGGCACAGCACTAACACACAAGGGTCACAACTTTATTTACAGTGTATGTGAATGTTTTCATGGTTTGCGATCGTGAAAGGGAATGCTGGTAGTTTGTCTTTTCTCAAAAAATGACGTTCATAAATACTTTCTGGATATCAGTGAACGTTTCAGTGAAAATAATATACATTATAATAAAAAACTTATACATGTAATAATTATATATTATATTAATATAATAAATTACATATGTACTTCATCTAACTGTATGTTTAACTAAATTAAAATATTTTCATTGCCCCACTCTCAACGTAAACAACACTTAAAGGTAGGTAAACAACTGACTATAAGTTTCTATTCATATGACGCTACTATGTTATTAGAAACTTACGATTAACATAGTGCATTTTAACATGAAATGAAATAAAATAAATATTCTGTAATAAAGTGAATGCACCATAACAGGTTTCCATATAAATTATTGTACGACTCGAATACCATAAGACTGCATTTCATTGGGGTTGGGTTATATAAATTAAAAATAGTAAAATTATTACAAATATAATAATTTGTATTTTGAGTAATAATAGTTGTTGGTATAGATTATATATAATTGTTGGGTGTTTCTATTCGCCACCTGTAAACCGTGTAGCGGTACCGTTGCGGTATCTTATTTATTGTCTATCTGTCAATTGTGAATTCAACAGGAAATTACATTAATTATTTGAACATTTAATACAATAAATGAGGTTCAAGGTCTACACCCACCGACAAGTAACACAAAGTTTTCTTTTAGCGACCTTTCTGCCTCAGCTAGAAGCCTTCCTCAGGCTTTATTAAAATTAAAAGTACTGAAATACCGCAACAACAGTACCGGTACTACCAAAACTAATTATATACAGTATTGTTGTACTGTTGTTGCGGTATTTCAGTACTTTTAAGTTTAATAAAAATGAGGAAGGCCTCTCTAGCAGAGGCAGAAAGCTCGCTAAAAGAAAACTTTGTGTTACTTGTCCATGTGTGTAGACCTTGAACCTCATTTGTTGCATTAAATTAATCACCCCACCTTACCTAGAATGTTCTTTAAATACATATTTTAACATTGTTTAAATGGGCTGCAGTAAACCGCACAGTTTACCGCACAACTACCTGTTGGGTCGCTCACAGTCAGCGGTAATCAAAATCATTTACCGTTCAGACACCGCTCGAATACCGCAGGTTCGTTCACACTCAGCGGTGTACCGCTGGCCCGCGGTACACCACGCCGTGTACCATTCCGTTGGATGTGAACGGGGCTTTAGTTTCGTATTCTCTTGTGCTGTGTGTGTGCTTGACTAGCTAACACAATACACAATACATACACAATACTCATTATGTAAAATATTGATTGCACATGTTATATTTGTTGTCAATCATATATTTTATTTACATATTTTATTTTATTTTATTTTATATATGTTATGTTGAGAAAATTAAAATAAATTGATTTGATTGATTTGATCGGAACCCATATGATTGCCATATATTTAACAAGTTATACAACATTTCTCGGCGTCTTGTAAATAATAAACTAGCATGAAAAATAAGTATTGCCACATAATTAAGAAAATCTATCGAACATCCGGTCTTTTCTATAACTAAGACATTTTTCCTTTTAACATCCAAGGCCTATTATACTTCTCTATAGTCCAACCATACCTAATCTAGGATATCTTACTCTGGGGAGAAACACATGCATCTACTTTAAAAGCATCATTTAAATGCATCTACTTTGCATCTATCTCTTTGTACTAAAGTTAATACATTACGACGTTGCATCACACTTACCCACTACAGAACATCATATGCACCAATATATAAAAATCTAAATATCCTCCTGTTATGTACCTTCTGTATTCCCACCAAGTTGCACAAGTTATGTACGATGTAACTAAAAACGTAATACCAACAACCTCCTACACGTCTAGCAACAACAAACAAAGGCTACTTACTCTATTCCTAACATGCACATCCAATGATGCATTAGTAGTAAATTAGTCTGGCGGTATTGAAGCGGTAAGGCAGCGGTACACTACCCGGAGACCGTTGACATGAACGATACCGTTGCGGTAACTGATTGTCTGTCTATCTGTCGATTGTGAATTCAACAGGAAATTACATTAATTAATGGGAGATTATTTTAGGCTCATTAAGCCAAGGAATGCCTGTTCACCACCATGGTTGATCTTCCACAGTAAACCCTTCCACTCTGTTTCCAAAGTTGCTTGGTTCCAATTAATCGACCACTGAAGGATGAAAGCCAGGGTTGGGCTAGGCTGCAGCATTTGAAGCACTGCGCCCAAACAGTGCTGCCCAATCTAGGGATCGAACCAGGGCTTCCTAATTGGAAGCCCATTAATGTCATCACTAGACCAAGCTGCTGCTTGAAATTACATTAATGCTTCATACCTTCCCAATATTTATTATTACTATTACGTGATGGGAGACCTAAGTGCCAAATATAAACAGCAGTTCTTGCTGGATCTCTCCCAGAGGCGGGGAAAATTTAACGCAATGAATATTGAATAATGCGTTTTTGCACGCGTTTTTGAAATTTAATTGAAATTCATACATTTTTTATTAATAAACTCGTGAAATAAACAAAAAACTCAACAGTCAGACAGTAAATAACTCTATTCTTGAAATAACATGCACACAAAGTGATGTTGAATGGGATATTATTCTGTATTCCACACCTGACAAAGACAAACGCTTAGGAACCAGGGGTCCTTGGCGACACGGTTCCGCCACTTTTTCCACCAAAATTTAGACATTAACAATACCTACATTACCATACAGGTCGTGCTGCAGTGGGCGGGCGTATTATCTCCCCTATAAAAATATTGTACATAATAAACAGCTCCGTAATATCACTTGAGATGAGAACCTGATGTGCCCTTAATTGATGATGAGCCCATGTTGTGAAATCATTCCAGAATATATCAATTTTTTAACATGGATTATTTAAAAAGAAAGAAAAAGATAAGTGTTTGCAATGTTCACTACATAGATACCGGTTTAATACGTGTGCAATTTTTCGGTAAATCTGTAAATCATCTACTGTATAGCCCGAAGAAGCCCTGAGGGTGAAAGCTAGCTGGTGTTTATTTTTGTCACTTAAGGTCTCCCAACACTGTATTATAGTGTTATGATTATACCAGTGAGTGATGAGAGCTCGTCAATATTATCCACTGTTCCGAATATTTAGTTTAGTCACACTAAACGACATAGATTTGTTATATATTAGTATAGATACATAGATACGCCGCACCGCTCAGGCAGGGTAATCATTGGGGAATTGTGAGTAAAATTAAAGCTGATCGATGGAATAAACAAAAATGTACATGGAAATCCTGATATAGATATGGAGTGAGGTCAAAAAAATAATGAGAAACTGGTGTAGGAAGGGTGAGGGCGTGTCAAGGACAGTGATCCTTTGTAAACAATTTCCCCTATTATTTGGGGCATATATTTTGATTTTGTTGCATAATCGGCGTGTGATGGTTAGTATTGCATGTAATTGCGACAAAATGAGGACATTTGAGCAGTTGAGTTGGATTTTCATTAAATTATTTTTTATGTTCAGAATTTGAAAAACACATTTCAATACACCATCTTGACAAAATCCATTAAAATTATGACTGCGAGTGATATCCCAGGACCACCAAAACCTGTTGGTGTGTATTCTATCTGGGTACCTACCTGTTAAGATAGTTTTGCACAAGGACACCCTCTTTTGGGAAAAGGCGTTAGTATAATTATACCCGTTGGCTGATAGCTCACATTTCTGACTCTGCCCGACTTCCACTGGATTACGGTTTGGTTTACAGACATAGGCACGTTGTTATAACCAAAACAATAGCCGTGTCATAGATTTAATAATGAATAAACACAGCAGGCTTTATTATTATAAAAATTTTTATTAAAAAAATTGCAAAAATTATTACAAAAATTTTTATGTATAAATCAACGGTTAACAATAATTCCACATTACTAAGTTTACATACCTATCGTAGTACAATAGAGTGATTCTGGTACGGTACCTTCTATAGAATGGATTGTAATTACTACTATAAAATTATTATTTAATTGATCAACATTTATCCAATAAGTAATTAATTCCTCTGACCGGGGTAGAATGGGACTGTTGGGGATAGAAGTGCACTGTGGGTAGAATGGGACTGTTGGGGATAGAAGTGCACTGTGGGTAGAATGGGACTGTTGGGGGTAGAAGTGCACTGTGGGTAGAATGGGACTGTTGTGGGTAGAAGTGCACTGTGGGTAGAATGGGACTGTTGGGGATAGAAATGCACTGTGGTTAGAATGGGACTGTTGGGGGTAGAAGTGCACTGTGGGTAGAATGGGACTGTTGGGGGTAGAAGTGCACTGTGGGTAGAATGGGACTGTTGGGGGTAGAAGTGCACTGTGGGTAGAATGGGACTGTTGGGGATAGAAATGCACTGTGGGTAGAATGGGACTGTTGGGGGTAGAAGTGCACTGTGGGTAGAATGGGACTGTTGGGGGTAGAAGTGCACTGTGGGTAGAATGGGACTGTTGGGGATAGAAGTGCACTGTGTGTAGAATGTGACTGTTGGGGGTAGAAATGCACTGTGGGTAGAATGGGACTGTTGTGGGTAGAATGGGACTGTTGGGGGTAGAAGTGCACTGTGGGTAGAATGGGACTGTTGGGGATAGAAGTGCACTGTGGGTAGAATGGGACTGTTGGGGGTAGAAGTGCACTGTGGGTAGAATGGGACTGTTGGGGGTAGAATGGGACTGTTGGGGGTAGAAGTGCACTGTGGGTAGAATGGGACTGTTGGGGGTAGAAGTGCACTGTGGGTAGAATGGGACTGTTGAGGGTAGAAGTGCACTGTGGGTAGAATGGGACTGTTGGGGGTAGAATGGGACTGTTGGGGGTAGAATGGGACTGTTGGGGGTAGAAGTGCACTGTGGGTAGAATGGGACTGTTGGGGCTAGAAGTACACTGTGGGTAGAATGGGACTGTTGGGGGTAGAAGTGCACTGTGGGTAGAATGGGACTGTTGGGGGTAGAAGTGCACTGTGGGTAGAATGGGACTGTTGGGGGTAGAAGTGCACTGTGGGTAGAATGGGACTGGTTGGGGGTAGAAGTGCACTGTGGGTAGAATGGGACAGTTGGGGGTAGAATGGGACTGTTGGGTGTAGAAGTGCACTGTGGGTAGTAGAATGGGACTGTTGGGGGGTAGAAGTGCACTGTGGGTAGAATGGGACTGTTGGGGGTAGAAGTGCACTGTGGGTAGAATGGGACAGTTGGGGGTAGAATGGTACTGTTGGGTGTAGAAGTGCACTGTGGGTAGAATGGGACTGTTGGGGGGTAGAATGGGACTGTTGGTGTGTTGGGGGTAGAAGTACACTGTGGGTAGATGGGACTATTGGGAGTAGAAGTGCACTGTGGGTAGAATGGGACTGTTGGGGGTAGAAGTGCACTGTGAGTAGAATGGGACTGTTGGGGGTAGAAGTGCACTGTGGGTAGAATGGGACTGTTGAGGGTAGAAGTGCACTGTGGTTAGAATGGGATTGTTGGGGGTAGAATGGGACTGTTGGGGGTAGAAGTGCACTGTGGGTAGAATGGGACTGTTGGGGCTAGAAGTACACTGTGGGTAGAATGGGACTGTTGGGGGTAGAAGTGCACTGTGGGTAGAATGGGACTGTTGGGGGTAGAAGTGCACTGTGGGTAGAATGGGACTGGTTGGGGGTAGAAGTGCACTGTGGGTAGAATGGGACTGGTTGGGGGTAGAAGTGCACTGTGGGTAGAATGGGACTGTTGGGGGTAGAATGGGACTGTTGGGTGTAGAAGTGCACTGTGGGTAGTAGAATGGGACTGTTGGGGGGTAGAAGTGCACTGTGGGTAGAATGGGACTGTTGGGGGTAGTAGTGCACTGTGGGTAGAATGGGACAGTTGGGGGTAGAAGTGCACTGTGGGTAGAATGGGACTGTTGGGTGTAGAA